>BHFT01002229.1:0-28983 GCA_004320025.1 Laticauda laticaudata
ATTCCTTGTGTGTCCAATCACACTTGGCCAATAAAAGTATTCTATTCTATTCTATTCTATTCTATTCTATTCTATTCCATTCCATTCCATTCCATTCCAGTGCCGTTGTAACTTTGAACGGTAACTAAACAAATGGTTCTAAGTCAAGAACTACCTGTTAGGTATTTTATGGCTTTATTTGATATGTTAATCCACCAATAGGTACAAACAGAAAAGGCTGTGCTATCTACATGTTGTGCAGATATTAAATAAAATAAGTCAGGATTGGCTGAATTAGCTTTTTAAATCATTAATTAATCTTTGGACTCATACTATACATTATGCAATACAGATCGATATATAAAAAAATGGGGGAACAGTCCAGAAAATACTGGGAAGCTGATGCCATCTAAATTCTGTGTAAAAATCGTAGAACAAAAGGTGACAATTCATAAGGATCTTGTATGAATTTTTCCTTCTTACACTGCCTTTGTAACATTTCCTTTTAAAATATGGCACATTCTTCTTTGTTACGATTGATCTCTTGCTTTCCAGCCAAATAATCAGTGCGGTATATTATGAAACGTCTATAGTTTGGGAGGAGTAAAGAGGAAGCTGTATAAGAAATGCAATATTTTACCTCTGCACAAGCAGATCTTTGTGCTATTTATAAAATGAAAGCTCTATACTTTCTTCAACAATCCCCTTCCCCTGTATCTTCTGCTATTCCGTTTTTGAACTGTTTCCCATCTAATAAAAATCTTCTGGCTTTTCAAAGGCAAACACATCCCCAGGGAGCAATTTCTGTCTTGCAGCAATGTAGGTGTTTACAAGGGCTAATAAGCCACTCCAACTCAGTCTGGGAAATCAATGTTTCCATCCTTTCTGTGTGACCCAAAGCTCATTAGCGACACCTTGGAGCCACAGAGGAGCCGGATATCATTTGAGGAAGTGGATGGCATAGCAACATGGAGATGAAGGCTGCCTGCATGTTCCAAGCACTGATCCAGCTCCAGCTGTGCAAATATAGATGGCCCATGAAACAAGTGCATAGAAACAAATCTCTGGGACAGAGTGGGGGTGGGGGTGGAAGAGAGAAAAGGAGATATGGTTCTTTTTAGCCATTATTAGTACAAGTCTGTAGGGATAGATTTTAAAAGTAGGAGTGAGTTTAAAAGCTGAGCAATTAGACCATGTCCCACAACGAAGAGGGTGGAATGGTAGTTCAGCAGTAAAGATGTTGGGCTTGTCGGCTGGAAAGCTGGTACTCCAGGTTCAAGACCCAAACACCATGTGATGGAGTGAACTCCTGTCCTTGCCTCATCTCCTGCCAACCTAGCATTTCGAAAGCATGCAAATGCAAATAGATAAATAGGTACCACTTTGCTGGGAAGGTAACAGTGCTCCATGACATCATGTTGGCCACATGATTGTGGAAATATTTTTGTACCGCTCTGGATCACTGGCCTTAAAAGAGAAATTAACACGACTCCCTATCGTAGACAATGTCTCACGGAGTAAAATCTGCAGGGATTTCGTTACCTTTTTCTTACCACAACTAAGAACTGAAAGTACTGTGCATATTTAGGAGAAGCAAAAATGCTGAGAATTTGGAGCTAATAAGCATTAGATGGAGCCCACTTATTTTGAAAATGGAGTTGCGGAGAAGTAGATTTCAGTTAAACCTTCAACAGAAAAACTTCTTACATTAAGAACTGTTGCCCAAAGACTGTCTTCAGGCAATCGGTTCTCATTCAGTAAGCACCCTGAAAAAGAGGTTGGACAACTATCTGTAGGCTACTTCTGCTGACTGCTGTCTGCATGCAATTTGGCAGTTTGATCCTCACCGGTTCCAGGTTGACTCAGGCTTCCATCCTTCCGAGATGGGTAAAATGAGGACCCAGATTGTTGGGGACAATAGGCTAACTCTGTAAACCGCTTTGAGAGGGTTGTAAAGCACAGTGAAATGGTATATATGTCTAAGTGCTATTGCTATATAAAGGAACGAAGAATCAGAGGAAACCCAAAGATGCTTTTTCAAAAGTCAGCTGGACTTTTTTTTCCCTTGAAGACATTTTGCTTCTCATCCAAGAAGCTTCTTTAGTTCTGGCTGAAGTCATAACTGAGTCAGTGAGACTGAGTCACAACTGAATAAGTTTCTCGAATGAAAAGTGAAAACTCTTCAAGGAAAAACAAAATCCAGTTGTCTTTTGAAAAAGGACTTTTGGGACAACCATGACCTGGATGACTGAGAATCTCCATAGACAATCAAAGGAAACTCTTTCCATAATTTTCCCTAGTTTAAAAACCCTGATCAAACTCAGCATTACACCAGCAGGGTATTAGGAAGAACAAACTAGATATTCTTGTGGTGGTCCCTTTCCTTTTGGCTGACTCAGTCAAGAGTTGGATGACACCAAAACCTGTTGTTAAAAGAATGCTCTTCCATTGAACTGGGATTATTGGCCTGCTTGATATTCCAGTGTTTATTCACACAATTCCAAGTAAATTTATCCAAGAGTAAATTCCATCAAAGATGAGACTTGCTTTCAAGTCAACTTGCACTACAAAAGACATCACATGCAAAATTCACACACCTGCTACAAAATGGCTTTGCAGAATTTTATACACAATCTTAGGGGTTTAGGGTCAGATGTCATTCTACTGTAAGGACTGTTCCCTTTTGTTTTCAGCTGTCATTTCTGAATCAAGGCATGGGATTTTTGGAGAGATGCAATTTAGCATATTCCTTTTTGATGAGAGCAATCTAAGCCTCCTATTGACACAGATGCATGCACAAACTGTGCTTGGATTGTTTGTTAGTTGAGTATGAGCAGAGTGTTTGTTAGCAATGGGATGAACACCCCTCCCTGAACTTCAGGCTTGTGAATATAGTGAGGAGAACCAGGAAAATCTAATTTAAACAACTGAGCAATCAAAAATTATGCTTAAGCTGAGGGCACAGAGCAGCAAAAAGTTTGACTGAAGCTCCAGGGGAGCATGAAAGGCAGAAGGGGAAGCAAAGCATCCAACTACTAAGTGGGCAGCCACAGAGAGGCTAATGGCATCTGACTGGAGAATGTAACAGGAACGTAGGCAACTGAGGTGGGAGGAAATGAGGGCTATGCCTGGAAGAAACAATCTAAATCCAGCTATCCTTTCTGGAAGTTCAAGCATTTGCCTGCTGAATCCCAAGAGCCCATTCCACACAGCCCTAATTACAGCATGCTTACAACAGATACAAGAAGAGAAAAGAGTTGTCAGAGGAAGTATGAAAACAAGGAATTAACACGGAATGGCACAACTTGATGAGCTATGACAGACTATATGAATACCATCTTTCAAGGCAGGGAAGGAAGTTATGCTGATCTGGTCAACTAGCTACTAACCAGAAAAGCACTTTCCAGTTTGCTCTTGTGCTTTTCATATCAGCGTGACTTGAAAAATCAGCAGGGCTTGCAACATTAGCTAGGAAATTGTAAAGAGCATTATTACAGATGCAGCCACTGCTAAGGAAGTCGAACTATTGTTTTTAGCATTTGAGCATCATGTTTTGTTTTAATGATATATTGCTCTGCAGAAATTTGCCCAGCTGGCTGACCTTGGCTGACTGTAACAACCTTAGCTGGATTGGACCTGCTTCATACATAGATAGAAGATGCCTAAGGAAGATCAGGGTTGTACCAGGAAGACCAGGAAGTTGAAAAGAAAAATTTGTGAAAGAAGGCAATGGTAAACTTCTATTTTATTGTAAAGGTAATCATGGACATGTCCACAAATTTACCTGGAGCTGAACTAAATTGGAGTTTCTCTCTTTTACCTACAGGAATGTATCAGTAACAACTCTGAAATATGTAATTACTTTTTTAAAAAATGCAGCAAACAAGCAGCCAAGTTGAGAGCAAGAGGTTCCTGGACCAACAACGTCTGGTATATCATTGGGGTGATATCCTGGTTAAAGTACCCTCTTGAAAGGATTCAAGAGTTACTATCATTCAGACTAACCTACCCCATCAGTGGTTATGCAAATACTATAAATCCATCTAGAGGAAAGGTGGGATAGAAATGTAATAACGTGAAAGATACAGCCTTCTGCTTTGTTGATGCTAACTTCCACTAAAAAAGTCTAATTTAATCTATTATATAGCATTCTTCCCAACAGATAATTGCTACAGAGTACAGGGCTTGGACGTCCAGTATATGTTAAGTGTATGCCTACCTTTGCTTTCAAGAGTTCAAGGCAGTATACTTAACCTTCTCTCCAATTCTCCCTGAAATAACAATGGCACTTAGACTTATATAGTGCTTCACGGGATGGAAGACTGAGTCAACCTTGAACTGGTCAGGATCGAACTCCTGGCAGCGAGCAGTGAGTTAGCCTGCAATGCTGCATTCTAACCACTGTGCCACCATAATGCTATGAAGAATGTTGCCTAAAGCCATACAGAGCTTTTGTGGGTTAAAGATGCACTTGATGGCTGGAAAATTCTGAAAGTTTTAAATCCACACATCTTTAAATTGTCAAGGTTGAAAAATACCAGTATAGAAGCCACCATTCAGTGCCTCTTGTTCAGACTATCCATTGGATTTGCCATGAATCCCCTTTGTCTACAATGGAGACAAGTCATTCTATAGTTGGTGCTTCCATTCTACTCACTCTGAAAATGGAGCTTAGAAGACACTGTTTCATGTGGGAGGGAATAGCCCCATCCCTTTCTCCAGTGTCAAACTGAAAAGCCAGAAGGGAACTCAATGGAAGAAGACTTGAGAAAACATGGAATGAAGAGCCCACTGTTCTACAGAAAATAGTGTCACAGTGTCCAAGCCCTCCCACTGGAAGGAGTGGTGGAAAGATATTTACTATAACTCCCTTATCTTGGCACCATTACAGGAAAACAGCAACTATCTTTTCTTATAACAATTGCATATGATCAAGCAGAGTGATTGTGCCTTGGGTCCCATTAATTAAACAGTGTCATCTTACAGGAGCCCAGACTGGACCTGTCCTCTGGAATGATGTCCCTCCGAGATTCATGTGGCTCCTACTGTTATAACATTTAGGACACTGTTAGGGACCTGATAGTTCTCCTAGGCTTTAGGACAGAGTGATAGTGGACCTCTGTAATGGTATGTGGGAATGGTATGCTTCCTGTCTGGCTACATCAAAGGACTATCAAGCCTCCTTTAGTTTACCATTGATTTATAGCTGGAGAACTGTTCTTCCAGTTGGCTGCAACCTTTTTTACAAGTATTATTTTCTTGTTGTTTGTAAACCATCTATAGTTGTCAAGATAACCCAAAGTTGTCAATAAGTCAGTTAGCTATGAAATTTGATAAAAATAAAATAACGTTACTTGGCTCAGTCTGCACAGGGCAATTTCATTTGATTTATTTGATAATGTTTGTGCTGCATTCTGCATAGACAAGGATTGGAAACCAGTACTTTCCAGCCTTGTAACAGATTCTGAGATGGAACTCTTAAACTACATATGATTTCACTGTTGTCCTCTAATCATATCATTCTCCCCTGAAATGTTTAGATCACATGAGCAGCTGGGTCAGTCATGAAGTGATTGATTGGGCTTCGTGTGATCATTTTTTTTGCACCAGGACCACCCACCTCTGGTCCTGTCAAAAGTTTCCTATTGTGAGATGGACAGACGAGTGCTAGGTTCTGCTGTCTAAATTAAGGCATAATTAATTACAGAGCGCTTTGTTCTAATGTGCTCACACGAATCAGGCAAGGGAGATAATTAATATTTACGCAGTACTCACACTTGCCACGGGAGAGAATGTTCAATTGTTTGGAACAGAGCAGGGAAAATATGAAGCTAGCCATAATAGGGGTTGCATAGTAGCAGAGATCCATGTGAGGGTGGGGCAGCCCTCCCAACAACAACAACAAAAAAAAAAAGAATTTCCAGCTGGCTAATCTAAAAAGCAAAGCTGCTTCAACATAGCTAACACCTGACAGTACCAACTGAAAAACATCCTGTAGCCTTTGTAACTTTCCCTCCACAGTAGATTTGTTCGTTGTACAAAACAGATAGATAGAAGTAGCAGAGAGGCATTAAAAAAGTTAAAAGTGTTTGGTAACATAATCTGGATCTCCCTGTCAAATTCCAGGAACGTGGCAGGGAAGCTACATAATGAAAAACCAAATCTGGAAGCATTTCAAGACAAAGTCTTTGACAAGCACGAACACCGATGAGAAATCCAGATGGGTGAACAGCCTGATTCTAGCTTCCAGGTTCCTTCTGGTTGAACTTCCATGGAATCCCATGGTCATGTTCCATCTTTGCACTAAGTTTCCAATTTCTATCTGGTTTATACGAATAAGACAATGCAGTGAATTCTAACTGCAACCATGATAAAAATCTTGCAAAAGCCTACTGCTTTCCTTGTTCAGTTGTGAAAGAAACGCAAGGCAACCTTACTCTCGTCAGGGTTTGGAGCAGCGAGGATGGCACTATGTTTTCTCTTCACCTCTTCCACATTTTCTGAGATCTTCTCTATGAACCCACGGATTTCTTCCACCTGAGGGAAAAAAAGCCTGGTATGATTGCAGAATTTAAACTCTGGATCCTGAAGCCAGCTATAATGAAAGCTACACATCTTGGGATTGATATATTAAAAATTGACCAGTCAAATAGCAACAGCACCTAGACCTATATACTGCTTCATAGTGGTTTGCAACCCTCTTTGTTTATAGAGTTAGCATATTGCCCCCAACAATTTAGGTCCTCATTTTTACCAATGCTATTAACCAACTGCCTATTATTTGATCATAATCCCATTGTTAATTTAACCCGATTGTTCTTTCCCTCAGCTGAGATAAACTACACTGTACAGTCTTGTATATCTCTGCTGTATTGTTTTCCATCCTACTGAAAATATATTCAAAATATTTTTCATGATAAGCATTATCTATTTATATATTACTAAAATTCTAGTTTCTGTAACCTTTCATTGGGTGAAATGATGCACCATATGGCAAAACTGTTTCAACCAAAATACTGTATCTCATATGTGCTGGCTTACAGAATTCACCCAAAATCTGGGATTCATGATTCCCATAGAATTGAAATTTGGCAAATCTTACAAAACATTTTATGAAGCAATTTACGACATAATGCAAAATGTCATAAAACCTTTCCCATGGTCAACTCTTGATGTTTCATTGAACTATAAAGTTCAAAATGGGCTGTTTTCAAGGCAGATAAATCTGTGGATAGCTCCCTGAATTTTTAAAAACTTTTGAAAAACATTAGAAGCTCTGCCACCATCTAAAGCAGGGGTCTCCAACCTTGGCAACTTTAAGATTTGTGGACTTCAACTCCCAGAAGTTCACAAGCTGCCTGAGGAACTCTGGGAACTGAAGTCCAGAAGTCTTAAAGTGGCCAATATTGGAGACCCCTGAGCTAAAGCACTAAGAAAATATTTCTGAATCAATGACTCATCAGGTCATAGGTTGTTAAGTGTTTCTAATAAAAGTGCTTAAAAATTGTTTGGTTAATTGGGTGTTTTCCAACTGTTGAGCGTCCAGTCTCATGGCCCTCCATCTTGAGAATTTCCTTTTTATCTTTATACATAAGAAATAAAGATGACGTTGAGAAATAAGATGACGTTGTTACTGGCTGTAAGCTGAGAGCATATACCGGTCCAATATCTGATTTTTTTTCACATAAACTTTCACATAGAAGAGCAATGTTGGCACAAAATTAGAATGCAATATTGCAGGCTGACTCTGCCCACAGTCAGGAGTTTGATCCTGATGGGCTTAAGGTTGGCTCAGCCTTCAATCCTTCAGAGATCAGTAAAATGAAGATTCAGATTGGTGTAGGCAATATGCTGATTCTGTAAACTGCTTAGAGAGGGCTGTAAAGCACTATGGAATAGTATATAAGTCAACGTGCTATTGCTAAATAATATTGTGCTTCAAAGGTTAGCTGGCTTAGACATTGGTATTTAAATATAGATCTTTTTAACATTCATGTTAAAAACTGTGTTTTTAATCTCGGTGAAATATTAATATATATTGCAAGTCCATGTATGATATATTATAAATCAAATAAGAAATAAGGATTTATCACCTGTTCAAAAAACTCATCCATAAAACGATCCCGATCCACGCCAACGGCAACTTCCTCATCATCATCGCTGTCCTTAGCCTGCAATGTTAGAAACATAATTTCAATATCTGGAATCTCAAAAGGTTGCCTCAAATAATGCAAAGACCTAAATTCTGCATTATAAGAACAGAGAAGACATCAGTTGGATAGTACCTTTGATTTCTCCTAAGGACAAAGTCAGCTATGCATTAATTCCTATTTTTTCAACTCATTCACTTCTGAGTTCTTCTAGTGCTCATAAATCAACCTTTCTCCAAAGTAAGCTAAAAGCAAAAGTACTATTACATTTCTGCACTATGTGGGGATACCATCCAGCCTCTGAGTGCCTACCTTACTATGTTCTTTCTATATCTGTGCTTTGGGCTGTGTTTACTCTATCCCGAGGCAATCACCATGAAGAGAAGGTTTTCTGTCCTGTCTCATACACAGAGGTGGATTTGTGGCTATGCAGATGCAGATAGATAATTCCACAAAACATCCATAACAAAGTACATTGATTGATACATCAGGTACCTTCATAACTCACATTTGTGACAAAGCTCTTCTATAATGATCCTTGGTCATTATCAGCATTGCAGGTAAAAAATGGTTATTTTCCTAACCCATCGTAGCGATAGAAAGAAACCTGTTATCAGTCCATGAGTGCAGGCAAGAATGGAGGGAAACCTCCCTCAACTCCTCAAGGGTCAATTTAGTGGCCAATCAGGATTACAGATGTGGCCACATGACATGAACTACATTTCCCAGAATACCTTTAACTATATTTCTCATGATGCATTCCCTTAAGGGGACAGCTCACAATTCCTAAGCAACTAATCAATTCCCATAGACTGGCTGGGACAGCACAGAAGGGCTGAAACATGAGAAGAAGAAAATATTAGGGATAAATTTCCTTAACTTTGATCAAAATCGTACCAAGCCTAATTCAGCCAGGAGCAAGAAGTAATACAGTACATTTCTGTCATCACAGTAGCCATAGATCTGTCCAAGTCTCATTTGGTTCAAGCAACTCTGATCTTCTGTAAGCTGGAAACTCGTATAAGCAGTAGGTGACAGTCACAGCAAGGGTGTCATACTGGATCTGGAGTACCTTTTCCCTCTGAGAATCTGAATCCCACATACCTCTTGGGCACACTCAAAATTGGTGCCTCTCATTGAAATAAAGAATGCATTTCCCCCCTACAAAATTCCGTACATAATTCTTCTTTTGAAGAACTAGAAATCACAAAAGGTCTGCTGGCACCTTTTCTCACTCATGCATTTCATCAAAAGGCATGAGGTTCCATGAGCTTACTTTACTTCATAGCTAAACTGAAATAGGTTTAAACTGGGATGGAGCGGAGATGGAAAGGAGGGAAAAATATGACAGGGTGGCTATGTTACAAGTGAAGTTACAAGTGAAACAGATTATCAGTGGCTTATCAATTCACATTTGTAATACGTTAAAAAAAGTGTTCATTGAAATGTTCTGAAATATCTTGAAACTTTTTGACATATGTGAATTCAGCCCATTTCATTGTGATATTGCTGAAAAGTTTCCTTTTTCCAAAATGCCATTCTAAGATCTGTAATGAAAAATCCTGGAAGACTGAAAAGTTGTATTTTTTTTCTTGAATCCTAAAGTTAATCATGTGTTTATTAATTCTTTTGTGCAAAATCCTCGACTTACAACCACAATAGAGTCCAGAACTTCGCTTTTAAGCCACTGCAGTCGTAAATTGAGGCACCATATGACTGGACTTGATTTTGTGATCATTTTTGTCACACTGGAAACTAGTAAAAACATTGCAAATTGTGACCATGCGACCATGGGATGCTCCAATTGAGCATAAATCTAAATATGTACAAAAATTACAAGCTGGTTTCCAATGCTTGAAATGCAACCAGGTGACCGGGGGAGGGGCAACAGTTGTAACTTTGAGGACCAGTTGTCAGTAGCTTTTTAAAAGTCACGTCAAAGTTTACCTGTAAACATCAGATTCCATGACCAACTAGGAAAATAATGCAGCCATGAGACAAGGCCTCACCGTATTGCTGTTCCTATAGTAATTAACTCTGTGTCCCCACATTTAACATCCTTGCTGAATACCTTAAGCAAAGGCTTTCTGGTTCAACTGCCTCAAAACTCGAACTGCAAAACTTGTATTTTGTGTTGCTGGGGCTCCTTGGAATTTGGGGGCAAGCTGGTTTCTCAGGTTTAGGACCTCTTGCCAATCTCCGCCACTCAGTTTTTAGGACCCTGCCACACCACATCTGACCAACTGCCTTAAAGCTTCAATGTCCTCACAAGTGGGCTGCGGGGTCAGCTGACAAGTTGTTGGGTTTTTTTTTTTGCCTCACAGTGAANCGGGGTCAGCTGACAAGTTGTTGGGTTTTTTTTTTTGCCTCACAGTGAACAACTGTGGTAAAACAAAGGCAGTGACAGAAAGGGAGACCGGGTGGCAAGAAAGTCAACAAGCAGCCTTTTTTTGGTATGTCCTAACTGGTCAAAGGGAGGGAACGATGGTCAGCACTGGTGAGCACAGTACTCACAAGTTGTATTTGGATCCAAAAAGAGGTAAAGATGCTTTGGAAGCAACATAGGAACTCTTACTTTGGCACCGTATGGACCACTGCCATCTTGGGATATGAATAGCAGCCCTCATCTCTGTTCACAATGGCTGTGAGGGGAAGAGGTGTGGGCTGTTGTAAGACTGGACCTGAGGGCTAGAGAATGGAAACGGTCTTGGCAGAGAAATGCTTTGATTTCCAGACATATGTCTCTTCCTCCGTTTCAAATGGTAATAGTCAAGAATAGCAGTTTGCCCAGAACTAAATCAGTCCCTCCTCAAAATGTGAGATTCGGGAAGCACGATTCTAAACAAAGGTTGCTTCGGGGGTGCACAGTGCAGTCAGGAATGACGCGGCGTAGGCTGCCTCTCTTCCTGGTGAGAAGGTGCTGCCATGTGCCTGAGACTCCTAAAGCCCTGTGTGGCAGCACAGGAACTCAGCTGGGGCGTTTGCACTGACATCTCAAGCAATCACATTCCTTGCAGGGAAATGGCAAATCACGCGTGGGCGCATTTGCCTCAAATCTCTAGAGTCCTCCTCCTCTGCAGCCCTCCCCTCTCTTGCTTCTTGAAGAGGGAGCATTCCAGGTCGGGGCCACATCCCATTCTGGTGGCCCCAAATCACAACTGACAGTCGTCATGGCAACTTTTCCCTCAGAAGGAGTGGGTGCAGCTGGGAGCAGAGGGTGCCCTTCCTTGCTCTGGAACAATGCTCCAGGGTCACTACAGCATCAGTGAAAACAAGACTGGGATTTGGCACAGGGAAGAACACACTGTCCACTTGATTATGCAGCCATGTTGCTAGTTAAGAAGAATGATCTTCTGCAGTCCAAGTAATGATTTGCATCCTTATTAAGGGTTATTTAATTTGCATTTTATACTGTTGCTTCAGTTCTTTATTAGGGATAGGAACCCAAGCATCGGTCAGTGATCATAGTAAACTGGGGTTGATTCCACAGATGCTATCTGATTTCTACCACCAATTGAAAAATAAAAATTCTGCGATTTGTATTAGGTTTTTTAAATTTATTTTTTGCTCCTTCCATTCTTTTAGACCAGTGCTGGCTAACCTTTTTGGACTCCTGTGCCAAAAATTGTGCACACGCTTGCATGCTCGCTCTCATGTGCCAGCACCCAGAAGGCAATGCATCCCCCCCCATGTCCCCTACGCATGAGCGCGCAATCGCCCCACATCTGCATTGCATCTCACAGCTGATTTTCAACCAGTTTGAGGCTTTTTCAGCCTCCCTCGGGCTTCAGGAAGGCTTCTGCAAGCTGAAAGCTACACCCATTTCATCACTTCTGGTATTTTCGAAAAAACAGAAAGTGATGAAACAGACCTAGTTTTCGGCCTGAAAAGCCTGCAGAAGCCTTCCTGAAGCCTCTGGGAGGCAGAAAAAGGCCTCAAATTGGCTGAAAATCAGCTGTGAGGCGTGCACATGTGCAGTGAGGTAAGTTTGCCTGCAGCTTGCGTGCTGGCACAAATGGCTCTATGTGCTACCTGTGGCACACGTGCCATAGGTTCACCATCATGGTTTTAGGCTATCAAGTCCCACTCGGCTTTCTGTCCTTGAAGGCTTGAAGACCTGTGGGCACATTCTAGGTCAGTGTTTCCTGAAGCTCATCAACTTTAAGATGCATAGACTTTAATTCCCAGAATTCGCACCCATCTTTCTTGCTCAGGCATTCTTGGAGTTGAAGTCCATGCGTCTTAAAGGTGATGAGGTTGAGGAAACACTGATCTAGGTAGGATCTGATGAACACAAAAGGATTGTTTACAAAAGAAGATGCAAATGATGACTTCAGCAATCCAGGAAAGTCCTCTCAAGCATTCTAAAGTCTAAACAAAGCAGGAAAAAAATGGGCACATAATTAAGGATGAGCTTTCCCACACAAACCATCTGCTCTCCCACTCCCCAACCAAATAAATTATCCAAAGAAATGTCTGTGGTGCTCTCAGAAAGCTTGGAACCAAGTGTCTCTTTCCTTCTCTATTAACTGTGTTTTCTGCAAATGTTGCACTTGGCGTTTTCCACCAAACCTTTCATGGTGAACCAAGTTCTGAAACCTTCCTCTGTGTGATTGAGGAACATCCCTTTCTCCAAATGAGTTGGTGGGCCCCTCCATTTGCTCAACGATTCAAACTTACGGGCTTTATGTGCTTGAAGGTTTCTACAATGAAAGGCAGGGTACATAAATAAATCTGACACAGTGCCACCTAGATTCTGGAGAGCTTCCAAACACAAAAGGAGCAACAGCTAAGCAATCTGGCTTGGCATTAGGTATATTAGAGAGGTTTGTGGGCTTTTGTCTGCGCATCAACCAACCCTTTATCACCACCAGAGTTGGAAACCGCACCTGTGCTCAGCTCTTCTCCTCCCTACTCCCGCCCCCTCAGTTCCACCTCCTCTATTGTGCCATTTTTACCCACCATTGTTTCAGCCCCCTGGCCCTTTTTGCAAGCAGCAGCTGCCAAGTCCCTCCCATCAGACACCCAGGAAACAAAGGGTAGGAAAGCCTTGTTGCCAAGAGGTATCAGCCAAGTGTCATGTCATTTCATTTTGATTCCTCCTTAAAAGTATGCATTTATTGGCAATGAAGCCCCTTTTAATCATTTTGCTTCAGTCAATCACAAGCTCATTCTCAGAAGCCACAAGTTCTTATTAATGCTTATTTTGAAACTGGAGCAAAGCAGAAAGATTCAATAGGAAGTGCAGACCTAGTAAAAAAGCATACAAAAGGAACCATTCCTCTAACATTAAATTCAAATTCACCCCGAAGATGGAGTTTTGACAATAAGGCAATAATTATTTGGGCAAGATTCAAATTTAACACTTCAAAACAAAATTTTTCACTCCAAAACACGACTCTGGTACCTGCCCAGCTGATAACCAAAAGCCAGCCAATAGAGGCTGGAAGAAGATCGTTCTTGTTGTTTAGTCCAGTGGCTCTTCCAATTATCCTCTGTGGCAAGCTGAAAGGAGTCCAAAGGCCTTGCTAGCATCTCTGTATACAGGTGTCTGCTGAGATCAAGGCTGTTGATGGTTTTGAAGGTATTCAAGAGCTGCTGCTGCAACATGATAATGACCATATCACTGTCTGTTTCAAAAATAAATCACCCATCGGTGAGCATGATGTGCATCAGAAGTGCTTGCTGCACAAACCACTTCCTACTTTAAAGTAGAAAACAAAGCTGATCTGTGTATGAGGATGACTGCCAATCTGGTTTACTGTTTGAATTAACATGTCAGGTCAAATGCATAGTCCATACAGGAATGTTAATGTCTCCCAAAGAGGAGAATATTTGTAACTCAAGGTTGTAATGAGAGGTTCTTGGTGTTCTCTAAGCTTGGTTGCTTACTTGCACATTTCATTATCCAAACTAGGTAATATGAGCTAAAGTTAATTATGTATTAGGTATCTGGAGGTGCAGATAACTAACAATCTGAACAGGTCTCTTCACACGTCATCCTTAGTGAAGCATCTGCATTTCCTACATTGGATGGGGAGAACACATCTTTCTCCTTCTGTCCTGGCCACTCTTTACAGAGACATGATTGAGAGCGTTTCAACACACTGCATCACTGTTTGGTTTGGTGGCAGCAGTGCCTCAGATAGAAAGTCCATACAGAGAGTGGTAAGGACAGCCGAGAAGATTATAGGAACCTTGCTTCTTGTTATTCAGGACAATTTCTGAAGGCAAGCTATTCCATCTGTTGACTGCTCTCAATGTCAGAAAATTTCTCCTTATTTCCAGGTTGAATCTCTCCTTGTTCAGTTTCCATCCATTATTTATTGTCTGGCCTTCAGATGCTTTGGAAAATAACTTTACCTCCTCCTCATTCACTCACTCACTCACTCACTCATTCACTCACTCACTCACTCACTCATTCCTTCATTCATTGATGCATGCCATTTTGGTACAATATAGCAATCAGGAGATCATGAGTTCTAGTCCTTCCTTAGGCACAAAACCAGTTGGATAACTTTGGAGCAGTCATTTTCTCTCAGCCCTAGGAAGACAACAATTGAAAACCCCTTCTGAAAATGCTGCCCTCCCAAAACTGCAGAGATCAGTCTACATAGTCACCAAGATGGAAATCAATCAAGGAGAGATTCAACCTAGAAATAAGGAGAAATTTTCTGACAGTGAGAACAATCCACCAATGGAACAGCTTGTCTTCAGAAGCTGTGGGAGCTTCATCACTTGAAGCTTTCAAGAAGAGACTGGACAGACATCTGTCAGGAATGGTGTAGGGTTTCTTGCTTTGGCAGGGGGTGGACTAGATGACGTACAACGTCCCTTCCAACACTGCTATTCTGTTAAGAGTCAACACTGATTTAAAGGAGCAACAACAACTAAAATTGTAAAATTTCTACCTAACTTTCCCATCATTAAAAGCAATCCATAAAGAGGGCACAATTAATTTAAAACAGCCAAATATAAATGTGGTTGAAACTGTTTGAAAGCCTCTAACTATGTTTAAAAAATTGATTTAAAAAAACTCAACTGAAAACACTACAGACCAGGCCACAAATGCATAGTAGTAGTGGTTTGACCAAACACCAGAATAAATAAACACATTTTCAACTTCAGTGCCAAGGTTTAAAAGGCTCAGTGCCAACTTTAATTGAACAGGGAAGGAATTCCTGTTCATCAGGACACCAGTATCAAGAATACTCTCTCTTGGATTGTCACATACAGTAGAGAATGAGGAATAATATTTATAGCCTCACCAGATTGGTGTGCAGATTGCAGCAAGACAATTGAAGCACAGCACTTTGAACTCTGTCACTATGCAAATAGTGGTGGCTTGTTATTATTATACACTATTATAATGATCATCAATCACTCATTCCTGCCATCTGAATGCTTATTTTTTAAAATTCTTGTTCCTGAACTAGCAACATATTAGTCTGGCAATATAGGCTCCTCAGTTTACAGGTATTTCCTTCCAGTTTGCTGATCTTGGACTTGGGATGGAAGCAATTGGCATTCAATACTTCTCCTTGCCTGCACTGAAGGAAACCTCTCCCTCAAAGCCACTGTTCAGAAATAATGCCCTGCTTCTATTAAGGAGTGGAGATACTTATGGAATGAAACTCAACTACTTTGGCCACCTAATGAGAAGGAAGGACTCACTGGAGAAGATGCTGGGAAAGATTGAGGGCAAAAGAAGGGGACGACAGAGAATGAGGTAGCTGGATGGAGTCACTGAAGCAGTAGACAGTGAGCTTAAATGGACTCCGGAAGATGGTAGAGGAGAGGAAGGCCTGGAATAACATTGTCCATGGGGTCGCAATGGGTTGGACACAACTTCACAACTAACAACAACATATTTGTGGAGGAAGGAGATTGGCTACCTTAAAAAAGAGAAGGGCTTGTGTGACATATCTTATTTGCTAAAGTTTCAGCCCATAAATGCAGGTAGTCCTCAACTCACAACCACAATTGAATCCAAAATTTCTGTTGCTAAGTGAGACAATTAAGTGAATTTTGCCGCCTTTCTTGCCATACTTGTTAAGTGAATCACTGCAGTTGTTAAGTTGTAAAGTGAATCTGGATTCCTCATTGACTTTGCTTGCCAGGAAGGTCTCCAAAGAAACCCCAGGACACTACAACAGTCATAAATGTGAGTCAGTTGCCAAGTGTCTAAATTTTGTTCATGTGACCCTGGGGATGCTGCAACAGTCCTAAGTATGAAAAATGTTCTTAAGTCCCTTTTTTCAGTACCCTTGCTAACTTTGAACGGTAACTAATGATCAGTTGTAAGTCAAGGATGACCTATAAAAACACAGGCATTATTTCCTTAAAAAGCTTCTCTGGCTCAGCCAAACAGTCTGTAACACAGAGAAATTAACAGTTCCATTAAGGAGTCGTTCCTTGATTATAATGATAAGTGGGTGAGGGTAGTCCTTGGTGCTCTCCGAGCTTGCTTATTTTCTTGCAGACATTTCATTACCCAAATTTAACATGATGGTATGCAATCATGCTAAATATATAAACCTTTTTCTTCCTTGCTATCAAGCAGAGATTTCCTCAAATGATTTAAAGCTTAATGCAGTCTGGCTGGCGGGATATAAAGCAACACTTGATAGCACACTGTGATGTATTTGTTGGGCTAAATATGACAGAATAATTGCTTGTTATCTGCCCAAATTTGTATACTCAATCAAGTTTCCCAAGGAACTACCTGAACAAGTTCTATAAAAGCCTGAAGACATAGACAAAGGCTAAGCCCAAGTGACCATCGGTAGTGTTGTCCTCTTCTGGGATATTACTTCTAATGCATGCAGTTCTTTGAATCTACAAGTACAGATCTATATATTAAAAGTTCATACAACTACTCCACTGTGTTAATTATGAACTTTTTAGAAGTTTATAAATGGGAAATTTAATCATATCAACATATGTCAGGCAGAAATCCATCATTTGTGGGAAACAGTTGGTTTCTTGAATTTTTATGTGGACATTGTAGGAGGTAGAATTCTGTGGATATGCTATTTATTGTCAAACCGGGAAAACCAGCAGATTCAGCCAGTTAATATGTATTTTATTTTATTGCAAGCTTAAGCTGTCTACAAAAAAACCGAGCTACTAATTGTCAAGGGAAATGAGTGGGAATTAGGAAGGCATTCAAGGTGGGCTGGACTTAGATCTCTTGTGGGTGTACAAGGTCTTGTGACTTATGATGCACCTGACCTCTCCCTCAGGCTCAGCCTGGTCATCTGCTTCAAGTCTGCCTTTTAGCTGGGTCCACACTGTGTGCTTGCAGATACTTCCTGGAATTCCCTGCCCCATGTACTTTTTTTTAGAATGATCATGCCAGCCATTTTGTACTCGGGGAAATTCTCCCATCTGAGAGCATGAGACATTTTCCAAATATCTCATAATGCATATAAATCTAATTTCAATTTATCATAGAAATAGGCAGAGGTGGTATTCAGCTACTTCTAACAGGTTCTGCAGAATCAGTAGTAGAAATTTTGAGTAGTCCAGAGAACTGGTAAATACCACCTCTGGTTGGCCCCACCCCCATCTACTCGCTGCCTCCCGAGTCCCAGGTGATCGGCTGGATCTTCTTTTGTTGCCCTGAACAGAACAGAGCTGGAAAGCAGGTTAGTGGGGTGGGGAGGAAATGGGGATTTGATAGTATCCTTGTTCTGCCATGCCCAACAAGCCACACCATATGTACTAAGCCACGCTCGCAGAACTGGCAGTAAAACATTTGAATAGGTGATTTGGTAATTTATATCATTGAACCATAAAGTTGGAACATGTCATACTTAGGCAATTCTTTGCTCAATGCAGGATCCACTAGACTAGATCAATGCTTCCCAAACTTTTTTCTTCATTATCCAAAATTGCTTGTCAGAACTCTTATCAAACTTTGAGAACTAGTTTTAAGTTCCTTCTTTCAGCACCTTCGAATGGTCACCGAACAGACTGTCATAATTCAAGGACTACCTCTATTCTAAAACAGCATCATTGAATGATCTTTATGTCATTTCAGCAAATTATCATTGGTAATTTCATCGATCTTTGTCTTAATAGGAACAGTTTGAGAGATTTTAAAATATAGTTTAATGCATACGGCAATCTTTAAGTCAATTTAAATGTCCCCATTGTAATGGGTAATGTGTTTGTGTGCTGTTAGCCAAAGAAAAAACACTTTGACCCTACTGTGGGTAGTTCACTCAGTTTGGGAAGCACTGCATTAAACCATTTGTGGTAGGTGAAATGCAGCCTCTGTCTGAAGTTTTCTAGTGAAGAAGAATTCACCATGAATTCACCTGTTTCACTAAGACTATAGTCAGAGCACTATCCAGATGCTCACAAATATGCTGCTTGATAAACTATTCAGAGACTCGAGTTGACAGTTCTGTCAGTTTCTCTAATTCTTGTTCTTTTTTTGAAGATGAGGATGACATTTGCGGTCCAGATTTCTGGAATCTCACAAGTCCTTCAGAAGTTCTCAAAGATTACTGAGGATGCTTCTGTGATTATCTTCACTAATTCTTTCAGTATCCTAGGATGCTAATTCTATGGAGATGCTCAGTCATCCAGGTCACGGTTGTCCCAAAGGTCAACTGGACTTTGTTTTTCCTCAAAGACTTTTGCTTCTCATCCAAGAAGAACTGAAGAAAATTCTTGGACGACAAGCAAAACATCTTAAAAGAAAAACCAAGTCCAATTGCCTTTAGAAAAAGCACCTTTGGGACTTAATCCAACTAGTATCAGAAATCTGATTTCACTGAAGTTAAACTCTTACCCATGCTAAATTGTAACTCTCACTTTCGCCCAATGGCACAATCCTGATCATCTTGGACTTAATTTCCCTCCTGAGAAAAATAGAGGAAATTGCCAGCGCCATCTCCAATAACAGTGGCAGCAGCGGCGGGAACCGTGGAAGCGTTTCAGCAGTTTCTCAGGTGGGGGAGTTGCCTCCATAACTTCCACGGTTCCCGCTGCTGCTGCCATTGTTATTGGAGATGGCGCTGGTGAGAGAGAGAGACAGCTGCAGCTCAGCCTGGGCGCTTGGAATGCAGGAACGGGCTGCGCACTGGGACTTTTGCAAACTTGCAANAGCCTGAGGTTGGAGCACCAAGGGTAGCAGCAGCAGAGATGCTCGCTCGGCTCTTTTCACGCCCACCCAGCTGCTCAGGTTTAAACCAAAAGGCAGCACGCGGCGCTCCCAGGTACCTCAAAATGTTTTTTTTTTCCTGTTGTTACTGGGACGGGGGGAAAGTGGGAGCGACTCAGACACTGTTGCTGGAGATGGCACTGGCGAGAGAGGCACCAGCACCAGTGGGAACCATGGAAGCTATGGAGGCCTGAGAAGCGGCTGAAACGCTGCCGGTGGACAACCCCGCCCACCCGCTGACCTGGGTCCTCAGTGCTTGGTGGGGGTAAGGGAGCCCTCCGCGCTCCACGATGATTGGCCGTTAGGAGTGGCTGGTGGTGAGGCATAGCTGCCGGCGGGGCACCCTAGGCTAGGGTGCATGGGCGTGAGAAAATTAATTCACCCCCGAAAAGACATCCTAGCCATTTTTTCGGGGCTCAAAAAAAAATAAGACCCAGCGTTATTATATGAGAAACATGGTAGTTATTACTTTACTCATTTCTAGATGTTGGCAGATCTGTTCTTTTATTATCTTTTCCAGGATCTTCCTGGGTATTGATGTTAGGCTGATTGGTCTGTAGTTTCCAGGTTCTGTTTTTTTCCTTTTTTGAAAATGGGAACCACACCAGCTCTTTTCCAGTCATCGGGTAGTTTTGCTCCAGGATTTTTGGAAGATGTGGTTCAGTGATTCAGAGATTACCTCTGCCAGCTCCTTTGGAACTCTGGGATACAATCCCTCAGGTCTTAGTGATTCATCAAGATCAGTTCTCTTACCATTTTATTTCTTATTTTAACTTTTATTTCTAGTCTATCTTTTACAATTCTGTTTTTGGTAGGTTGGGCTATAGTTTCTTTTTGGTGTGTGATCCACAACTTGAACGCCTGCAGGCTAGGGTGTGGCTGAAGGGAATAGACAGAGCCATTTGCATCTCCCTCATTTTGCTTATGACTAAAAGGGGTTTTTATTTGCCTGCTCCAGGCTGATCTAATACTATGCAGGGAATATGGCCAGAGGAGGAGAAAGGCCACCAAAGCACAGTCAACTATGAAGTGGCCTCCTGAGAATTACTGAACCTTTATCTTCAGGACTTTATTCTCTGCTCTCCCAGAAAGTCCTTTATTTTTTATTTTCTATACCACTAAATAGAATATTGATTTCTATACCATTAAATCTTCAGAAGATTAATAATGTGTTTGCAGCTATGCTCTAAGCATTTGTTATACAAAAATTAAAAAAGTGACAGTAGGTAAATTAATTAAAATAAAATGAAAACAATTACAGAAAGCAATAATTAAATTGCAGATAGTCCTTAACTTCCAATAATTTGTTTACTGACCATTCAAAGTTTCAATGGCCATGAAAAAAGTAACTTACAATTGGTACCTTACAACTATTGCAGCATCTCCAGTCACACGATCAAAATCAGGCGCTAGGCAATTAGCATATGTTTACAATTGCAGTTTCCTGGAATCATGTGATCATGATATCTAACCTTCCTAGCCAGCTTCTTACAAGTAAAGTCAGTGTAGGAAGCGGGATTCACTTAACAATCCCATAATTCACTTAACTATAGTTATTCACTTAACAGCCTATCAAAAATGTCATAAAATTGGGCGTGACTCACTTAAGAACCACTTGACTTAGCAATGGAAATTCTGGTCTCCGTTGTGGTCCTAAGTCAAGAGGTTTTACTCTGCTAACTGTAGCTAACTTCAGGCGGCAGTGCTTATCTCTGTTTCTTTAGGCTGTTGAGCCAGCGCTGTCTAAACACAGCAGGCATATGGCCAGCATGACATCACATTGCAGCACAGAAAGTGTAGTGAAATATGGAATGCTGTTACCTCCCCACCATAGTGATACCTATTTATCTACTTGTGGATTTTCAAACAGCTAGGTTGGCAAGAGCTGAGGCAAGTGATGGGATGTCATACAGTCACATGGTGGTAGGACTTGAACCACCAGAGCCACAAACCTTCTCCAGTATCTTTTAAGCCACTGAGACACTGCCCTTCTACATAAATTGAGGGCTACCTGTAATTACATATTAGTCTTTAGTGAATTGGCACCTACAATACATCATCAGGAGACAAGCAAGCACATTTGGGAGAACACACATAGATATTGTACACACCATTTCACAACTTCTTCTCTGGCGCCTACCAGCCACCACAGAACTTTAGTCAGTACCTTTCCAGCAAGTCCTTCCGAAACTGATGCCCTTGAGGCAGGGTTATAAGCTCCAGACCCGAGCTCACCCCCATGGCCCGCTGCTGCTCTTTAGATACTCCAATGATCCTCAACGCCTGTAGAAGAGATATGGTGTATTTCACAAGATGTTAGCGTTTAAGCCAACAGTTGTTTCTTATATCATTTCCGTTTCACCCTTGAGGGGAATTTTTCTTGTGGGCTAAATCAATTATACTTTCTACGACAGCAAGTCATTTTAGCAGGAGAGCCAAAGGGCTCAGAGAGTCAGCTGAGAGAGAAATCCCAAAATCCCCATCATATTCTTTCCAACATGTCAGAACCAGGTAGCAGATTGGAGGGGGGGGAGAGGAGACACACATCTGAGGAAATTACTTTTAACTATTCTATAGCTGGAAAGATCTGTAACCCAATTCTTATTTCAATGATGAAAAAAAGGAGCAAGGCAACAAAAGTCATTTTTTTCTTAAATAGAAAAGGAATTTGTTTTCCCTGCTACTATGTTCCTACACAATACTGTTTCCACCATCATCCCCATTAAAATTTCAACTAAATGTACTCTGATGACTTCTTTTCAAATCCTTTTCCGAGAGGTTCCCTGTTTTAGATTAAATTAACTTTTCTAGCTGAGTCTGGAAGAACTAAACAGAAATTACAAATAAATAAGGGTGCTGAAGAGGCTACATACTTCATTTTAGCTCTAAGGATTGCTTGTATCGACCTCATTATTATTTAGTAAAAGGGGTTGGACTAAAAGCCCTCCAAGTTCCCTTCCAATTCTGTTATTCAGGCTGCTCGTAGATTTCTGATTATTCCAACCTGCAAATTACCACCCCTTTCGTTTATGATAGTTTTGCCAACCAGGATGAGGAAAGCACAAAGATGCTTTTAGAACTGCCATTATATGTGGGTAATAAATGAATTCTGGAATGGGAGTGATGTTATTGTTTCTTAGCAAAGCAGAGTTTATATCTTGGCTTACATGAACCACAAAACAACTCTGTCAGATGTAGGCTGTTTGAGCTCCCTTGCAAAAAATGTAGGCCCACTTCCCTCTGTGGCCCAGAGTGAGCATTTTCTCCTGAACAATGGAAAATGAGCCCCATGATTCTTCTGGATCAGCCCATGAGCATTCATAAAACTAGGAAATGGTAGTAATTCAAATTCACTGAACAAAAGGCCCAGGTTGCATCAGACACTGTCTCATGCTCAGAACTCCTAACTCAAAATGCCTTAGAATTAGCTCTCTAACATGGGAAAGGGAATCTCTCCTATAACAGTCAAGCAGATCAGATAGCCACAACCAGAGTTCAAGTCCTGTCAGGTCAAAATACAACTGTACAAAACCAATCATCTGTTAAATATGAATAATAGCAATCCATGGTAACGGAGGCAATTGGAGGTCACTAAAATAATATTATATAAATAATTGTCTTCTGTGGCCCTCACCTGGCAGTCCATTTTTAAAACGTGAAGGGCTGTTGTGTGGCAATCATGAGTAGCAAAAATGTCCTTGAGGTGCTGGAGTGTGCCTGGGTCCAGGGGCTTGTTGTTCGGGGTCAAAAGCAATGAGTTAAAGTGCTGAAGCTGGAAGGAGGAAACAGTTTCTAGCAGGGGGCGCTCAAACCCTGGTTCCTCTTCTGTCTCCTCTGACTGGGGAGAAGGAAAAGGAGCTTCAACAGAGTCCAGGAAACCAAAAGCAGTCTCTGTAATGTGAGCCCGGCCACGCCATCTCTCTTGCGTCTGCAAGCGCTCCACATGGCTTCGGGGCCCCTGAGGAACCTTAGGAACTAGTTCACAGTAGTCACTCATCAGCATGGAAGGGACCCTCAGGGGCTTTGGGGGAGCTTTGGAATGAAGCCGCCCCTCCGAACCGCTCAGTCCCAAACCTTCCAGCAGATGAGATGCTGAGGCACTTGCCCGTAGGACAGGGTCACTGCCTGTGCGAAAGGCAGGAGACAAAGGAGAGGGTTGGGTTTGGTCCTGGTCTCCAGGTGATGTTTCTGGGCTTCCTGTGGGCAGAAGGATGAGTGGTTTGGGTGCAGATGGGTTAGAGTTAGATAATTCTTTCTGATTGGCACACAAATATTCCCTGCCACAAGTGTACATCTGTCTGAATAAATTATAAATTATCTGTCAAAATAAATTATATTGAATTTTTATGAAATGAAATGCTGGGAATTTCAATATTAAAAACAAGATGTTATGGTGTTATGGTGCCATATATAATATAAGCAACATTTCAGATGTACCCGTTAATCTTTAAAATATATTTACCATATTTTTGGGAGTATAAGATGCATTTTTTCACAAAACATCTGTGTGTCTTATATAGTGAATGTTGCCAAAACCTCACCCACTCACCAGCCCCCACTCTTTGACCTCTGCCTCTCAGCAATTTGCCTCCTTGTAGCAAACATCCTATTTTAGCTTCAACGCAGCCTGATTTGTCGGTAGGATCGGATGATCGGCTGTTTCAAGCTGCAGGGATTGCCATTGCCACCTCTATATGCCCCATTTTCAGCCTCTGCATCTCATTTTGGCCTTTGCACCCCGTTTTTGGCCTCCACACACCCCATTTCCCACCTGTTTCAATCCCCACCCCCCAGTGCACAGAGGCCAAAAACAGGGTGTGCGGAGACAAAAATGGGGTGTATGGAGGTAGCAATAGGCTATGCCAATCCCTGCAGTCTGAAACAGCTAATCATTGGGAGGTGAATCCACCCAACAATCAGCTGCTTGTGCTAATCAGGCTGTGCTGAAGCTGAAACAGGCTGTTTGCTGCAAAGAGGCAAATTGCTGGGAGGCAGAGACAGATTTTTCTTGTTTTCCTCCCCAAAAGCAAGGTGCGTCTTATACTTCAGAACATCTTATACTCTGAAAAATATGGTAGTTCATCAACTGAATGAAGATGGTGCAGGAGAATTTCATCTGAAAATAAGGATCAATTGATTAATCGCACTGATCACTGATTATGGTAAATAAACTCCTAATGAAGAAAACGCTTGTAAAAACATTTGATTACCCCAAGTATAGATCATCATTCCCTAATCAAGCAAAGGCACATATTCAAGATGATGTTTTTGCAATTAAGTCTCAATACCATCAAGATTTGTTCAATGGGATGCTTGGCCAGGTAGCCCTGGTCAAAACTGATTAACAGCTATAGCCAGCAGCTGTTACCATTCAATGTCACCAACAAAAGCTACCCAGTGTTAAAGGCCATGGATTCTATCAGAGCCTTAAGGCCCAGCATTCATCCAAGGAAAACCACGTGGTGTACAAGGCCTGAGATAAACTGAAAAAGAGCAATGGTTTTAATTATATCCTGACAGTCTACTGTGGGCTCTGATGTCATACAAACCATCAAGCTATTATTTTTGATTTCATGCCACGTTTGTCAGCAAATGCAAAATACATGGTCTATAAACTGATATAGCCTCAGATGGAAAATGTAACACATTTTGGCGTGATATCACAATGTAGCCATCACCTGCAAGCATCATGAGACATTAAATGCTTTCTTGTAAAATATACATCACTCTAAAGATATTGGAGGGGGCAACTGACAAAAACATGGATTGTGACATCACAATGCAAACCCTGTAAGTGATGTACTTGTGATTGATGTCATGAAGCATGGATGAAAAATCAGTGGTGCACTGTGATGTCACAACATGTTTTATTATTTTTTCATGCTTTTACACAAAGCACTAAGAGTCAAACTGCTCAGTTTTTCATTTAATGAAAACATGTTTTTCATGAAATGGCAATTAAATATTTTCAGGAGAAAGGAATCACATTCTATATTTTACCTTCCACAGAGCAGTTTCAGCCATACCAACTTCTGTACCTTTTCTTTGACTCCCAGACAACTGTGTTGCTCTTAGTCCACTGCTTTTCTGCACGATTTAACTGATATCAGGGAAAATACAGGATGAGTTGGATAATCCTGCAAAGCTGGAGAATCTCTCCTTCCATTAAGGGGACTTGGGGAAAATATATTAACCTGCATAGTATTGTATTGCAGATAAAACAGTAGAGGAACCATATTCCTTTTACCAATTGTTGCAATTGAAGTTGCTTTATTGCCAACCTGCCCATATGGAGTCTTCCATATACCCACCAGTCAATAGGTTGCTGTCTGATTGGGCACCATGCAATGAAGGTCTCTGGCCCAGCTGATCTAGGCTACTGGGGTCACTTCCACTTCGATCTTTTGTTCTGAGAGAGGGAAAAACCAATCTAAGTGATCCATTCTTCCCCAAACCTCACTTCTCAAAAACTTCCAGAAAAGCTAATTGACATTGGGGACTTTCATGATCTGACCATCACATGTTCTTTCACTGGTAAGGCTTTCCACATTTTGAGGCATAGATTGTGATAAAGATCCTGCATAACAAATCTGACCAAGACCCAGGGAATTGGCCATAATTACTTAAAAGTGTGCCTCAAGTGTTCCCACCCATTTCTAAGTGGGTCTATTTAAAAGCACAATTTAGGAGGAGTACCATATCATATTCTCTGACACACTGCCAAGGATGGCCACCAACCACCCCCATCCCCCACGTTTCAACATGGAGCAAGATTCCTCACCGGAGCAAGTTTCCATCTCCTATTTGTTCTCCAGCTGTGGCAGAACGAAAACTGAACCGTCGAAGAGGTGCTTCTTCCTCCTTCAATGCGCCAGGAGGCCTCCCAGTGTCACTGAAACGCTCCTTCAGACAGCGAAGTGGTACATTCCTGTTGACTGGTCGAGACACCACAGCTCCCGAAATGTCTGAGATGATCTTCCGGTTGCCCACATAAAAGCGCACCAGGGCAGGTACATTATCAAACTGCTCCTGTTCAAATTGAAAAAGGGTGCGAGAATAGCCCTTTCGGGGACGGAGTACCACACGAATTATCTTGAAGTGCAGGGCCTGTCCTCCCCAGTGGCATGACAAGACATAATCACCCAGGCTAGAGCGTGAATCGCGTATCAAGAACTCCCCATCATTCTGCAACATGGATTCTGCCTCCTGAGAGAGAGGGGAGAGGGAGAGAGAGGTCAAGATAGAAGGAAGGTCTGTCTTTATTTAAGGAGCAGGCCAACAAAGCAGAGTATTAGAACAATCTCAAGATGGTTAAATACATGAACAAAGCAAGGAGTCACTAGGTTACAGAGAACCAGTGAACATTGCCTGACCCATCACAGAATTTCTGATAGGTATTTCATTCTCCCTTCCAGGTCAGGAGCAACTTCTGTTACTGTGATAAGAACAGCTGGTTTAATGAAGAAGTTCAGATAAAAGGGGATAAACTCTGCCCTGTTCTGAATTTGAGAAATCCTGAGATTCATTGAGCCAAGCGGATATAAACTCAGGGTGTTCTTTAAAGAAAACTTTAATAGGTTTGGTGCTGTTATGGCTGATAGTCAACCAGATGTTTAGACTGGATTTGGCATTTTTATTCACTGATTGAGTCTTTCTCAAGGACTTTGATAGGCAAATGTTGCTATTAAAATATTAAAAAGTATCACAGAATGCAAGCTATTACAAAGCTGCCATTTGCAAGTGATAGATGGTGATTTTGTCAATGCTACTGATGATATTCAAGTGTTATTCTAGATGTTTTGGAATTGCATCCAAGGTGCCTTTTACTATTACTGCCTATTACTTATGGTTGGTGATGATCTGCCAGATGTTTACACTGGATTTGGCATTTTGCCGATCTGCTGAATCCTTCCCAAATAGTATTGGTACTATCTTTGCTTTTTTTTTTCTGCCAGAGTCATTCTATATTTGCAGGTATTTTTATGTTGTGATTTTCTCCATTCTTTCTCTTCTATTCTTCTGTCTCCAAGTACTGTCACGGCCACTCTGCAAGTGTTTTTGTTTTTGTTTTGTTATTATTGTTGTTGTGAATCCCAGCAACACTAGGCTTCTACAGGAATTTTTTTTAAAAGCTAGCCTGGAAAATTAGTATTCTCTCCTGTATGTTTGGAAGATCTGAAATGTTTTGATCAATACCTCATTCTTGTTCTTGCCTTTCTGGGAAACCTAACTCTTTTTCTAAGCCAGGTTTGTTCAGCAATCTAAGAGCTGTTTTTCAGATTATAATGGTTCTTTATACTTGTTTTATCTGGAACTGAACCTTCTCGTTGTTTTTCAGGTTCCAAAATCAAGGAAATCCTTGTTTATTGCTGATTTCGTTCTGGAGGATGTTATTATTATGATAGAAAAACCATATAACTAAGCCTAGTAGTAGTGGAGCACAGAAGAGACTAGGCTTCAATGAGGATATTCTTGATATAGAAGTATTAACATTTTGTTGATGAGATATATATATCTTGCTAATGATGTTACAGCAGTGTGACCTCCATCATCCCCATCTCATGCCTCTATTCCTTTCCCTTAGCTAGCTTCCATTCCTAGTCTCCGTTTTCTAAGTCAGATGCCAAGGGAAATAAGCACGAGTGACTTCCTGGTGCAGGAGTAACTTTTTTATGGGTACAAGCTGAGAGATGTTTTTCTGATTGGATCTATCGTCCCTGAATAAACCAGGAAATTTTTTTGTTTTGCTTTCTCATTTGGCACTATGACAGAAAATTCTGAATAAGGAGGTCATATGTTACACAAAAACCTGTCCCAAATGAACAGCTGAGTTAACATGCAAAAATATAGTTCTGAGTGTCTAACAATTGAGAGAACAAACTGTATGCACTTTAAGAAAAAAATAACAAGCAAAAACAGTTTCCAAGCAACCACTCCAACTGTTTTCCCTTCACTAGGAATTTTGAAAAAAAAAAATCTCCTAATCAAATTTGATCCAGTCCTTCCTCTTTTACCTTATCCATCCATCCTTCATCCAAATGCTGTTTCCCCTCAAATGTTTCTTCTCTTCCCCTCCGTATAGAAAGAGATGTATGTTAATTCTTTATGATTAAATGTTGACTATTACAGCTGAGAAAACTAAACTATGAGAACAAACTATATCACATGGGTACAAAATGCTGGTCTATGGCTATAGTAAAGATTTGATTTCATTTGATTTGATCATGGGAATGAACTATATCTATCACAACTACCAAATCTTCATTACTTCTTTAAAATAATTCTATCTGGATTACTTCATTCTGAAAAATATTCTTCATATGAAAGATGGGAAAATTAACTTCTTAATGGCCATTCCCTACTAAAAGCACATTTGCCCGAAGTCAGATAACAGGCAAAGATTGCCATGTTAATTTTAGGCCCTGTCCCACTGGCCGATGGACGCAAAACGTATGCATAAAGGACACAGCGGACAAGCAAAATTTGGGGGGTGGTTCCATCCGTTGTCATCTGCTCCAAAAATTGGCAAAAATTTGCATAAACAGAACGGAAAAAAATGGACATGTGTGGTATGTAGCGGGGATGTTAAATGGATGTTCATTGGAAGCCTAGCGGATGAAAGCGGATGGAAGCAGATGACACCTCCGAAGGGGTTACGGGGGATAATTGCGAAGCGGA
>BHFT01002230.1:0-95750 GCA_004320025.1 Laticauda laticaudata
TGGAACATTTTTCTCGTCTGCTGTGTCCTTTTTACTAACGTTTTGCATCCGTCGGCCAGTGTGACAGGGCCTTTAGTCTGTTAATTTTCCTTTTGGAAATGGCCTTTGAATCCATAGATTCAATCTGAATAAAATAACTATCAGGATAACACAACTATCAGGGCCTTGTCCCTCATGACTGACTGTTTTAGAGCAGTAAGAAAGTAAGAAATGCTATTGAGAAGCATTTCTGCCTCAGTGCTATGTACAGATTGATCCTATAATCATCACTGATAAAGGAGAATATTTGTTGCTCAGTATTGAAATGAAGGGTCCTTGGTGCCCACCAGAGCCCTGATGACGTTACTTAATTTGGGAAATGAAACATCCGCAAGAAAACAACTCAGCTCAGAAAGCACCAAACACCTCTCGTAATCATAACTTGACAAGATTATTTCTGTAAGTCTTGTCAAATGTCAGTTTGCCTCATTCCTAAACGGAAGTAGAGAAGAGAATAATTCTACTAACTTATAAACAATATGATTCTAACCTTTTTAAGACTTCCTACCTACTAATATTTAATTTGAAAACATATGTTCTCCAGGTATAGAATGTATTCTACTGTATATCATATGTAGAATGAATACCTTCACAAAATCTTGTGCCAGCCTAAAACATGGGTTCTTTCTTCATAATATCAAAATTATGTAACTCATTAAATATAAATTGGGGAATATTGTATTGCAAGCCAAATACTGCAACTGCAGAAGTGCAAGGACAAGAACTACAAAGTTAAAACAGGCCATAAGAGACTTTAAAGCAGTACATCCTATATCTGAAAATCATTCTGGAGTCTGTATGCAGAATAGCATCCATAATTGAAACTGAAAACCTTACCTTATGCTATAAAATAGTCTTGGAATTGAAAATTGGGAACAACGTGAGCAGTATGGAGTCTCAAAAGCCTGAAGGAATAAAATCTGGTGGTTGAAAGGAATATTTTTATTGAAAGGTTCAATAAAAATCATTACCCTGCTACATGCCAGCAAAAAAAATCATTACTACAGATTATATTCTGTTTTATTTATTCAGATGGTAAAATTGGGTGTATTTTGGCAGACAATATCATTTATTTTCAAGGCAGAATGCAGAAATTAAGACTTCTGAAAGGCCATAGGAGAATCAAGAAGTAAATATGATAGAAGATTTTTCAGGACAAAGACATTAAATGGCTATCTTCTGATAATATTAATCCACCAGTTATTCAAAAATTTATTGTATGTAAAGTTTATGTAGTTTATCCTCTTAGTCTAAACAGATTTATTTATAAGTCCTATTGTAATTAGAATTTATTGCTAGTGAACAGCGGAAACAAGATTTGTTTCAAATACTTCTCAATTGACTGCTTTTCTCTCATTCTTGTCTGTTTTTATAAAAGAAGTGCAGCTAATATAATAAAGACATCTGTATGAGTTGAAATGTATTTTGTATGAGGTTCAGAACATTCTTTTAACTAATAGGATGTGAATTAAACAATGAACATAAAGATTAAGACATAATAGCAGTATGAAATCACAAAACGGAAATAAAAGTTATTTGAAATTTAGTTCAAACTTTAATTCCAGGATATAATTGAAAGGTAATGTTTTTAAAGTAAAATGAACCTGGATATGGTTAGTGTGCATACATATAACTCCGTCCTCTTATGACGTGAACTGAATCTGCCACTATAAAAGGTTTGCCTCTGCTGAGAGCCCCAGCTTTTCTGGCGAAGTATCTTGACAGACTAGGATTGTCTCTGGAATATAAACAAATAAAATGAGCATACAACCGCCCCCCTACCTGACAATACTAGACCAGACAACCACAGGGTGGGCTGGACTCTTATTGCAGCGTGTCTAGAAATGGTGTTCACTGGTAAGTCTACCAATACCCCTTCTCCGTCACGCTGCTCTAGAGTCCAGCATTGGGATATACCAAAGCCTGCATGCCCAAGGGAGGGACTCGGCTGATCCTCTTAATCCGACCCAGGAACCACCCGCTGGAGTACCCTTTGTCCAAATGCAGCCTGTGCAGATGCAAAGGAGTCCAGCTTGTAATGTTGGACGAACGGGGAAGGTGAGGTCCATGTAGCAGCTCTACAAATTTCTTCGATCAGAGCCTGCATGGCCCAAGCTGCCAAAGTTGCTGCACACTGGATAGAATGTGCAGTCAGTTTCTTGGGAGCTGACAAGCCAAGAGTTTCATATGCAGTAGAAATGCATGCTCTGATCCCACTACTCAACATGGGAGATGAGGCTTTAGAACCCAAGGAGACAGGTTGAAAAGACACAAACATTGACTCAGTTTTGTGAAAAGGTGCACTTTGTTTGATATAAATCCCGAGTGCCCTTTTCACATCCAATGTGTGCCACTGACGTTCCAATACATGTTGGGGTTTGGGACAAAAGTCAGGGAGAACAATATTTTGAGCTCTGTGAAACCAAGAGTTAATTTTTGATACAAATGAAGGGTCCAGACGCAAAACCACCCAGTTGTCATGAAACATACACAAATCTGGCTTTACCAAAAGGGCAACTAATTCAGACACTCTCCTGGATGACATAATAGCCACCAAGAAGGATCCTTCAGAGTTAAAATACAGAGGCCTACCATTCGTAAAGGCTCAAAAGGAGGGCCTGAGAGAGCTTGGAGAACCTTAGGCAAGTCCCAAGTGGGATACCTGTACACAATGGGTGGTCACAGATTTGAAGCTCCTCCCATCGGAGCCGAGAAGATCTGGCCACCTGTGCAACCACCCGAGTTATCTAAAGGACTAAGCATTCTCCGTTTGGGGAGAAAGGAATGTTGCATTCAGAAAGGACTGAGGTGAAGTCTTCACTCTGGTCCGTGCTTCCAGCAGGAACACGGACCGTTCCTATTGGCTGATGCCATTTGACAGCTGACTATAAAAGGGAGCTGTCAAATGGCATCAGCTGTTGCCCACCAGCTGGCTGCCTTGTTAGCATGGCAGTCGCGGCAACACTTTATTGTTTCAATAAAGTTTAAAGCTGAAGTTTGCTCCGCGTTCGCCTCAGTCATTCCACCTCTCACTTTACAGAAACCATGCATGTTTTTGTGTGTTCCAGATGAGAAAGAAGATCAGATAAAAATATAGAAAATCTTTACCTTACAGATAATTTAGGATGGAAAAATAAAATATATATTTGCTTGTAATTGCTGTATACTTTCCAAAGGGATTATTTCAGAGCTTATTATTTTATGAGTTTGCTGTAACTTTTGTTCATACACATGTTAGGTTGAAAGTAGAGAATGTTTATCCTAACTCATGAAGTATTGTTATGTGATGCTTATTAATTTATATATAAATCAGTTTAGATCAATTTGGATAACAAGAAAAAATTGTATAGATTTTGTGACATCAGATCAATTTTATAAAATAAATCAGTGAGGAAGATTTCAAATATATTTTTTGAGAAATTAATTAATGCAAAAATTAATGTTAATTTTTAATTAATGTTTTTTCATAGAACCTAAAGGTATAATTTCAAAAATGTACCAGATTTTATATGAAATAATTACAAACATGGCAAATTTGCGAGAAGGTTAAAATAATTAACACTATGGCAAATGTGCTAGAAGGTGTGTGAGACTTTGATTTAGAGTAATAATTCAGCTGGCTATTGGTAAAAATTAAATTTATTGAAATTTTGAATTTGATGGCATAAAAGAATGCCAGATAAGCATTAAAACTGAAAAATATTGTACGAATAAATTTGCTTAACATGAGTGGATCCAGTGTCGGTGTATTTTAGTTCAAAATGCTATAACTCTGTGATGGCGAACTTATGGCACATGTGCCACAAGTGGCACGCAGAGCCATTTATGCTGGCACATGAACAGCCAGCAAATTTATCTCACTGCGCATGCACACACCTCACAGCTGATTTTTCAGCTGGTTTGAGGCCTTTTTTTGGCCTCCCAGAGGCTTGGAAAAAGTCTTTGCAAGGCTTTTCAGGACAAATAGGCCTATTTCGTCACTTCCTGTTTGAATATTAGTAGCTCAGGTTGGTAGTTAGGCTGTTGGTTTGAGCTCTGAGCTTGGCAATTTGGTTGCAAACGTTTTGTCACCATTTGAGGAAATGATGATATTTCCTGGAATAGTGACAAAACGTTTGCAACAAAATTGCCAAGCTCGGAGCTCAAGCCAACAGCCATAATGGACTAGTGTTGTGGACATGGCCTTTTTCATGCTGTAGGCATGAAGGATGAGCTTGGATATATCTTACTTTGTTTGAGGTAAGTCTTTGCCACCTGATTCTACTTTGCAGAGCTATGTTTAAAATACATTGACTTTTTCATCCTCTCCTCTTTGTCATGAACCTATCTCTGAGGGGAATCGTATGTTGGTCCAATGGAGTCATTTTGTATTTTAATTTTCTTTGGTTAAAGCCAAAGGGTATTTCACTGGCTATGTCACAGAATTGTTTAATACAGTGCAAAATGCAGAATCAACATGGAATTTACCCTGTTATTTCCAATACTGCAGCAATACAACCTGTCAGTTGCTGGGATAAGATTTGAGATTGGAGGCTCTCTGATCTCCCTTCACATCTCAGCCTGCCTGTTATATGATCCTAATTCTTAATTATTACTATAAGAATGTAAGTTCATTTGAGCACAAATGATTTAGCAGCTCATTTGAAATGACATAAAAGCCACCCATGTTTTAACAGAGAATTAAATCATAGGATTTATTCTGTGTTTTTTTTAAACCTTTGCCTTAAAGCTCTTAGGAATATTGTTAAGATTCCTCATGAAATAAAAATATGATAAATTTGCACTCCTTTCCACTCTCGTGCCAGTCTGAAAGCTTTCTTAATATTTCTATCCTTGAATGGATTATCAAACCAAAAATCTCAAAGCATCAGGACACTTAGGAGCTTAGGTTTAGCAGAATTCATTGACTCTTTGCCCCACAAATATCATGTAGACTCTTATTTTATTACTGGCCTCTGGTCAGTCTTTGCTGAGCTATCTTCCTAACAGAAATGAATTTAGTTTTAAGGACAGCAAAATCAGTGGAGCAGCCTTGTCCACGCAGGCAGATTGAAAGCTTTGTATAGAGTTCCCCTGTCTTTAGAGCAAGATGGGGCTCTATGCTAAAGTCTATTTGAATTTTACGGTCAGATAAAATACTGAAAGAGATTCAGCCTCTGAGCTTGTTTTGAAGAAGCAATAAAATCAGTAAACAGCCCGTTGTGGTCACTCCCTATACATAATTGAAATAGCTGCCCACTAAAGTCAAATAGGAGGTGGGAGGGGCAGTGTAAGTAGCTCTGACTGTTGCTATAACAACTGGCATCTTGGTCTAATTTCTTCTGAAAAATGACTTGCTGCTAGTGGGATGAAGTACAGCAGCTTTTTTTCTAGCAGATGAAAATGTTGTAGACAGGCATACATGGTCCCCTGTTTAGGTAGCAGATACTCTGTGGTGTGCCCATTGCAGTCCTTTCAGGAATTTTAAGATTAGTTATTCCTGGATATGTAGGGTATGGTGGACATAAGGTTGTCTGTATGTAGGGGGTGCATGTGTGAAGGAAAACATTATTTAGACTCTTTAAAATATCCCCATATATTTTAATTTTTATCTATTCCATATCAGTGTGGCACTGATAATAGGAGTTACAATCCAGAGACAGGAGGGCTGCATGCAGACAGGAAAAAAAAAAAAGCCCTTGGGGACTTCCAAAAATAATAACTTAATTTTTCCACCAGTCAGTGGTGGAAGGGGCAAAGAGTTAAATATCTAATTCAGGAATCTGTACAGGTAGTCCTTGACTTACAACCATTCATTTAACAACTATTTGAGGTTACAACAGCATTGAAAGAAGTGATTTATGACCGTCGCAGCATTCCCATGTTCCCATGATCAAAATTCAGGCACTTGGTAACTATTTATAACGATTGCAGCATTCCGGGGTCATGTGATTGCCATTTGCAACCTTTCCAGACGACTTATGACAAGCAAAGTCAATGGGGGAAGCGGGATTAATTTTAACAACTACAAGATTTACTTAACTACTGCAGGGATTTGTTTAACAAGCATGGCATAAAACATAGTAAAATGTTGACTTACTTAGCAACTATTTTGCTTAGTATTGGAAATTTTGGTCCCAATTGTGTGCAAGTCGAGAACTCACCATATCACATTGAATCATACATAAGTTTAAATATACATGAAATTAAATTTAAATGTTTGCGATGTTACATTTTGGAATAAAATTCCTGATAAACTAGTGGTCCTCCATAATCTAACTTTCTGGGCCAGGAAAAGGTAGTCTTACCATATTTCTAAGTGTCTATGCCATTTAGTTCAGTATATTGTGTAAGTTTAAGAAAGTAAGTGCATTATATTATTCTAAACTTTTACCTATCTTTGGGGAGCAATAAATGTCCTCTAAATGTAACTTAAGAAATCACTGAATCATGCTAATTGCTGTGCATTAATTTTAGACACTACGATTCCAATGAATTTCAGCATATTCTCATTCCAGTTAGTTTCAATATATTGTCATTCCAGTTAGTTTCAATATATTGTTTGGAAAGTAGTAGTTCTGGCAATATTGTTCATGATGACCAAAGCTTAGAATAGAATGGGAATAGAGTACTGTACAGTACAGTACAGTACAGTACAGTATAGTATAGTACAGTATAGTACTTTATCTTTATTCTTTACATCATCAGATGAATTTTGTGTCTTTGTGATTGACATAAACTAACTTAATCATGTCAAAAAATGAAATATTAGCTTCATACAACAAGAATGTCCAGCAAAAGGAAGACATATCCCTGTTTTTGTTCTCATGTCCTCAATACAGCCTTAAAATCAAATATTGTGTGGATTTTTGAGTATCTTAACAAGTTATCTCTTCCTAAGCAGTTTTCTCCAGGGCCCATCGCTTCTCTATTAAGTGCTAACCGCAAATTAACAAGCTCAGCTCTGTGACCTTAATTAGTTGATTAGTACCCCGGGAAGCTTACCTGTTGCCCGAAATTGGCAAGATCTTTATCAGTTAGATGCTGAAGGTCTCCTAACAGCTTTAGCACATTCCTGTGATGAAAAAAACAATCTTCCTAAATGCTGAAAAAGTAAATTTATATACATGTAGGCAGGAGTGGACTTGAAAAAATTTAGCAACCAGTTCTCTGATCAGTTGCTGGGTGGGCGTGGCCATAGTGGAAGTGGCCTAGTTGACCTCCTGCACCACAGCGAGAGGGAGCATTTTCACCCTCCCTGGCTCCGGGAGGCTTTTCTCCAGGAGGTGAAAATGGCCTCCCCGGGCTCCAGAGGCCCTTTGGAGGCTGGAAATGAGCCCATTTTTGACCTTCCTGAACTTCTGGGAGGCCCGTTTTTCTCCCTCCAGGCTCTGGAGGCTTTCCTCGAGCCTCCTGGAAATGGAGTCCCTCTGGAGCCTGGAAACAAGTCCGCTTCTGGAGCCTCTGGGAGGCCCATTTTTCATCCTTCCCAAACCTCTGCGTGGGCCCTGTCCTTATCTGGTATCCAAAATAGGCCACGTGGGACTCCTGGGAAGGGAGGGGCAGGGTGGGCAGGCCTAGCCAGGGATGGGATTTACCAGTTTTCCGAACCGACTATTAAAAATGATAAAATTAGCTACCAGTTCGCCCGAACTGGGGAGAACTGGTAGTAGCCTATCCCTGCATGTAGACCTAAAGACTGTTTGCAATTTTTCACTCTAATTTTTGTTGTGAATACCAAGAAAGTTAAACAAAATATCCCCCTCCGCCCCCTTGTGGCCTCCTTTCCAGTTGTCTGTATCCTGAATGTGATGAGAGTATAAACTGCTTGCCCACATATGAGTAAAACAATTTCTCAGCATTCACATTATAGAATAATGAAAACATTCACATGCAAGGGACTTTTTTATCAAATTATATCTTAAGAAATGGAATATGTGTGTGTGTGTGTGTGTGTATTCTTATTAAGAGCTTCTCTAAAATTCTTAATGTTTTGTATGACTACTGAAGTTTATTTCTTATAATGTGTCTTTTTATAGTGTCTTTTTACCTACTCTAGCAAAAAGTGCATTAATTAAATCTAAGTTTATGGTCTATCACATTACTTATAAGTGTTTTCCATTTTTGTAGATTCATTTCAAACATTATATACAACAAACGTTGATTTTACCTGTTGTTATGTAATATAAAACAGTTTTTGTAGTTTATTAAAGGACCTGGTGTTACCTAATATATTTTCTTCTATGTCATGTTGGAGAAGGATTATGGAAGTTGTTACGATAATTTACTAATAACCTGAAGAGTCCAAGATTAAAGAAAGCTGAAGAAAAAATAAGATGTAGGTAATCCAAAACTAAGAATTCTGGGAATGTTTGAAATTAACAAGTGCAGTTTTCTTGTCTTGTTTCTTTATTTAAAGCAGTTGTAGTTATTTACAGACCCTGTGCTTCCTGCAGGTCCAAGCAACCCAGGAGTCTTCCATTAAAATTAGCAGTAAAATACCATTTTTTAAAGCTGCTGGTTTGCACTCAGTGGCTCCTACCCAGGTCATCTCTTATTTGGATTGTTATAATGCACTCTACATAGGGCTATCTTGAAGAGTATTCAGAAACTACAATTGGTCCAGAGTGCAACAGTGCGAATAGTTCTGGAAGCACTTAGGGTGGCATGGCACATGTGACACCATTATTATGAAAACTGCACTGGCTGCTGATCTGCTTCCAGGTCCAATTCAAGGTGTTAGCCATCACCTTTAAAGCAGGAGTGCATTTCTACCGGTTCTGTCCACCTCTGTAGAACCAGTAGCTCTGAGGAGCAGCAGACATAGAACCGATTCTTTGTCAGCTGCTCTTTTGGCCCATCCACCGCCCAGGCTGTTACCTGACCTTTATTTCCTGCTTTTTCAACCACAGCGGCTTTGCGCGACACAGCTGTGGTTGAAAAAGCAGGAAAAAAGGGCTTTTCCAACCACTGTGCACCCATACGTAGCACTGCTCAACTGTCCGGGCAGCTCAGCAGGTTGTAAATAGCACTCACGCAACTCGTGCACGCACAGACAAAGCACACGTGTGCGCACGACACAGAACAACAGAACTGGTAGTTCTACCAGACGGATCCCATCCCTGCTTTAAAGTCTTTATGGCATGGGTCCAGAATATCAGAGGAACTGTCTTTCCCCAGTGGGGTTTGCCCACCCCACTGTTTCTGACAGAAAGGGCCTATTGTGATCCCCATCAACCAAGGAGTTTGGCTGGAGAAAAGTCATGCCGCACCATGAAACATCTTGCCACCAGAGGTGAGATCTGTCCCCATCCTTTTGGTCTTAGGAAGAGCCTTAAAATTTGGATCTGCTGGTTGGCATGGGGCCCTGGTAACCATAGGCTCTAGGTGGTTGGTGCAGTGACAGAATGCACCACTACCACTCTGCTCTAACATTGTGGTCTTTTATTTTGTATTTATTTATTTTATTTTTATTTTTATTTGTTTCTGTATTTTTAACGGTTGTTAGATTTCTATTTTTATTATATTGCAAACTGCCCAGAGTCACCTCAAACAGCCAGCTGGGTGGTGTATAAATTCAGTAAATAATATTTTTTTTCATCAAGCCTGTAGCACTAGCATTTTCTTGAGGTATGCCATCCAAATAATGATGAGTCCTCATTTCAAATGGGATCAAAAAGGGGCTCTGGGGTTTGTCATTGTTATTAAATTATATATTTTTAAATTAAAAATTAATTGTGTGATCTCTTGGGCATTACCTGGTCATTTACCACATTGCTCAGAGGCACTACAATATTGATTGACAATTTACTGAATGTTCAGATGATAGTATGGTAAGCTTACATAAAATAAAGGGATGGAACTTGTTACATAAAACTCGCACTCTTGAACTGAAGGTCCCATGAAGTACTTTTCTGTCTAACATGCATTTGAAAGGGGAAGAAACAATCAGTATAAACCTGAAGGGCAGGTTGCATTGGGGAGAAATGGCAATACAACCTACCTTATCCTAGCTGTTTTTTCTCATCCAGATTAATTTGGCTGAGGTGGTCTGCACATTTTTACTAATAAACGATTGGCTCTGCAGTTTATTCAATATAATAAGTACTTGCCTTGATTATTCAATGCATTATATTGGGAAATGTTCCATTATGGTGTATATATTATAACTGATGTAAAGTGTGTATAAAATGAAAAAGAAAGTCTGTTGGCAGAAATCACTAGATTTTCTTGCAAGTTGAAGTAGGAAAAGTGCTTCTCAAATAACAACTGTTGTACTGAGGACTATTTGTTTAATTTTGTTTGTTGGTTTCACCTCGCAACATGTGGTAAAACAGATAATTGTGGTGTTATAATAGTGTATTTTTAAAACCCTTGATACAAAAACTCCTGAAATTTAAGTGCAATGGTAAATTTTCAACAGTGCCTTTTTACATAGCATGTGGGAGAGTTACGTAAGGCTGCTTTCTGGAAGTTTCCTACTTACATAGCAAATGGATATATTATGGAGATGGCTAGAATGTATGCTGGTACTAGATATAGTCATTTTTAGTGTTTGAAATATGACCACTCATTGAAATAGCAGCTTCATTCCAGTCTACCACTTCATTCTGGTTAATGTGTTAGAATAGCCTATAGCTAATTATAATGGTGCAATAATCCTCACGCATCCATTTGTGAGAATAAATTGTGTCTCTAAAGTTTTGTATTATTCCAATAAGTTTAACTAAAGTCCAGAAATCAAACTCAGAATGTTTTGACACAACATAGTCTTTATGAATCATAATAAATTAGTATAACTTTCTGTATACAGTTATGATGATTTATAAAATGTAGAAATGGACAAATGTTGAAACAATTACTTTTTCTTTTCTGTTCAAGCTTCAAGAGACAGTGAAGAGAAAATTAGAAGGAGCACGCTCACCCCTCAATGGAGAACAGCAGAATGGTGTCTGTGACAGAAGCTTCTCTCCAACTAATAAGCGGTTACGGAAAGATGTACCTGGGATTGAGAGACTCAATAGTTTGCCAAACAGTTTGCCTTTGTCTTCTATTTCTCCTCTTCACCAGCTTGACCTAAAGCCATCTTTGCCCCTGAAAAACAGTGGAATTAACGAGGGTACCCTGGAAGACTTAGGTAAAAATGGTGGACTTTCTGACCTAAAACTCTCAATCAATGGATGTACCGAGCTTGAAGATAGTTTTAACATTCTGCACAACAATAGTAGCAGCAACAAAGAACTGAAACAGGAGCCCTTGGATGATCCCAACTGCACTGACAATTCTGACACATCCCTTTCCAATCAGAATAAACTCTTTTCAGACATTAACCTGAATGATCAGGAGTGGCAGGAATTAATAGATGAGCTAGCTAACACTGTCCCAGAAGATGATATACAAGATTTATTCAATGAAGACTTTGAAGAGAAAAAGGAACCTGAATTTCCGAGACCAGCCACTGAGATTCAGGAGACTGCCAGTGTTAAAAGTGATCCATGTCATTCTCCATTTGCTCACCTACCAACAGGCTCTCCCCAAGTAAGACCATCATCATCAGGGCCTCCATTTTCAAATATCCCTACAGGTTCCAGCCTCCCTTCAGTCTCTAATGGTCCTCCACCTCCAAGCCTGGATAGTTCACTAGCAAACTGTGTGGTTCAGTCCCCTCAGACTCCCAACCAAGCACATCTCTCAAACCAAACTCAGTCACGACCAGGCAGTAGTTTCCACATGAATCCAACAACAGTTACAACAGCAGGCCCAGGGCCTAGCCAAGTAACTGTGACTAGCACTGACTTGTCTCCAGCTGAGCAGTTGAAGCAGATGGCAGCCCAGCAGCAGCAGCGGGCTAAGCTGATGCAGCAGAAACAGCAGCAGCAGCAGCAGCAGCCACCGCCACCACAGCATCCAAACCAAGTATCTAGCTGGTCGCCAGTGGGGCCTCCATCTAGTCCTTATGGAGGACCTTTCAGTACAGATAAACCAAATAGCCCGATGATGTACCCCCAAGCCTTTAACAACCAAAATCCTGTAGTGCCTCCCACGGCAAACAACTCACAAAAGACTATAATAAATAACTACCTCCCTCAAAACCATATCAATATGATTAGTCAGCAGCCAAATAATCTGGGTACAAACTCTTTGAGCAAACAAGGCAATATGCTTTCTTATGGCAACACTAAACCTCTGTCTCATTTCAATGCTGATCTTAGTCAAAGGATGACTCCACCAATGTCCAATTCCAACAAGAGTCCTATGATGCCATATATCCAGCAACAACAGCAACAGATTCCCCAACAGCCACCAATTCAGGCTCAAATGACACCTTTGAGTGAGGAGCAGAAGCGCATACTTATTTTGAAGCAGAAAGGAATGATGAACCAGCCAGTAGCTTATGGAACTCTTCCATCTCTAGGTCAGGTAAGTGTGGACAGAGAATCTTCTCTGTGAATGGGTCATATGAATTAACAGAATAATTCAATAGAGATGTGTACTGCAATCTCCAACTTCCTCTTTGTATTTGCCATACTTTTTTTAAAACAGAGCATTTGTTTCTGTGCATATATAATTTGCTAGTAGCTTCAAACCCAACTTTCTCCTCAGTTAGTCTGACTTATATCAGTACATAGCTACAGAACCTTTGGCAATAGCTTTGAATGCCCATCTCCAGATATTTAGTTCATTCTCAAAAATTACCAAGATTTCTAATATAGTTTTAATGTGACCCATTAACTACCATATACAATTTATGTAATAAATGAAATAATTACCTAATTCGTGACAAAGAATTAGCTATGGAGGTTAACATATGCATAAATGAACTTCAGTTTTGGGTTACAAATGATGACCATGAATTATCCTGCCATAATAACAGTACAAGAAAAATTGATAAAATGTGATGTGTTTTGATAATGTGTTTTTGATGTAATATTTGCAGTGTTTATTGTTCAGAATAGATGGTTGTTATAGTTTGGTAAAGCCATATATTACTGGTGCCATTTTGAATGTGAAATGAATGGGTTTGTACAGAAGTCAGCCAGAACATTTTAATTTAAAAAGAGACGAAGAGGATTCAATATGTTCCTCAATGGAGGAAGATAAGGGATGAATTTGATTGATTATAAGTTAGAGCTACTATTAAGAATTACCTTATAGCGTTAAGAGTGAAGAAATGTAAGTTTTTGTATGCTGTTCCTGCATCTGCAAAGTGCCATCCAGTGGCCCTGTTTAGGGTCGTCTTTTTACCTTTTGAGTAAAGAGGATTCTGAGGTTCATCTTCAGAGTTGAGCTGAAGAATTTTCAATGCACTTAGTGGATAAAATCACTCAAATCCATTCTCAATTACAGACCAAACATGGAGCAAGTCCATTGGAGATACCTTGGGAATTTCTTGCCCAATTACCTGGGAAAGTTTAATTCTGTTGTACCTGAGAAAAGTGGATATGGTTCTTAGGATTATACGTGTAGCCACCTTGGATTTGGATCCATCCTTCTCCTGGCAGGTAGAGGTTGCTAAGGAGATGACATGCAGGTGGATCTAGTGATTGTTAATGTGGCCTTAGTGAGAGGATATTTCAGGACAGCTGGTGTGTCCTCTTCTCAAGAAGTCATCACTGGATCCTACCACTCTTCATTTTTGTTCAATCTCCCATCTTCCCCTCTTAAGGAAGTTGTTACCTGATAAACCATCTCATCCCAGTAACATTGTCCCATCCCATTTATTCAGGCAGAGTGGGTATATTGCAGATCCCATTGATTAAAAAAATTTGACTGGTGGGATTTAAGAGAACCTTTTCTGCTGTTGCCCATCGGAACACCTTACCTCCAGAATTGAGATGAATGCCTTCTCTTCTGGCCTTCAAAAAGATTGTTAAGACCTGGTTTTGCCAATTAGCATGGGAGTCAAAGAGTGATATGCAACCTTGGAAATGGTATCATGAGAATGTTCTCTCCATCTTTGAGCTCTTTAACTTTTAATATAGTAACCCTAACTTTTTATGCAACCTTGGAAATGGTATGAGAATGTTCTCTCCATCTTTGAGCTCTTTAACTTTTAATATAGTAACCCTAATTTTTTATTTCTGTTTTTAATACTGTTTTATTTATGTTTTGATCTTATGATTTTTTTGTTATTGTAAACTGCCCTGAGTCACTTAGGTGAGATAGGTGGTGTAGAAATATGATGAAGGAATGAACAAATAACCATTTTAATATTTGCTTGTTTATTTAACAGCAACAATGGGATTATAATTTCATTTTGCCACAGAATATAGCAAATTGTGCATTGAAAAATCATTGTATAAATGTTTTTCACATAGTTTTTAGGCTGTTATTAGACTGTTACTCAGTTTGATTCTGTCACCTTTAAAAATATTGAAATATTGAAAGTTTTAAAAACAGTTCAGACATTTGCTAATGGAATAAAACTGTGGTCTTTCAAATAGGAGTTGATGCAAAGAACAATAGTCTTTGTTTATCTGTAGAAAAATCGAATACATGAAATGCTTACTTTAAATCTGGATTGAAATACATGGTGATATCATTATCTAGCTCTTTCTTTTTATTACATAAAGTATAAGCTTTATGTCCCTGATTAACATTCCCAATCCCTTCTTCCTGAATTTAATAATGGTCTCAGTTCATGTAGAACAGTGTTATTCTATCTCAGTCACTTTAATAGGTATGGACTTCAACCCCAGCCAGGAGACTACGGAATTCTGGGAGTTGAAGTCCACACATTACCAACGTTGAGAAACAGAGCGCATGTACTATAAAACAGTACAGAGTTGCAGAGTATATGTAATATAGAACAGCATAAACTATTACCTCTTTTAGACTCTCACTAATCCCCCAACAATTAGTTCCTCTATTCATCTTCCAAACCAACTTTCTCCAGTCACCACCCTTTTAGATTTATTGGGGTCTTAGAATTCTCAGCAAGTACAATGAAATATATTATCAGGCCACCATTGCAAATCTTGTCATGTTCTTTCTTAACATATTTGGAGAACAGGAAATTCGGAAACACTGTTCTTAGAGGTTCCATTATTATAGACGATACAATAGCTTTATCATTGCACTGTAAAATGTGTGTGTGTGTTTATGTATAAAGGCATACACACACACAGACACACACACACAGACACACACACACACACACACCATGGTATCAAAATGCAAAAAAAATTGTCCCAGTTTCAGAAAATTGTCCCAGTTTCAGAAAATTCAGACAATATGGGACCCAGATTGTCCCATATCTGTACCTAATAAAACCCTATATCTTTTAACCTTCAAATGACCTAACCTAATAGAAATCTAATCTTTCTACTATGTATAGAAAGTTCTTTGCAGTCCCAGTAGACCAATTTAGAGGCATACCGATTAAAAAACGAATTAGGTAGGAAAGGTAAAACAGTAGCCATCCATATGGAATGTATTTCCCCTTCTTTTTCTTGCTGCTTTCCTGAAAAATGTTTGTTAATTGACCTCCAGAGCACTCAAGAATAATTGTTCTTCACAATGATGGGAAAAGATCATCTGATAACATAGAATTACAGAGATTCTGACCTTCCCTGTCTGACTTTTTTTTTCAGCCTCAAGAAAAGGGAATCAAGGATAGTCAGAGTATTTTTCCTTGGTTTTATTCTTTGGATGATGGTGATGGTGATGATGGTGGTGGTGGTAGTAGTAATAGTAGTAGTAAAGAATGGGCTTCTTTTTGGAATTGTTTCTAGCACAGCACATACTTGCCCATTTCTCCCACAGCCTGGTTTCAAACAGGCCGTGGCCTGGTAGTGCATTATGGCCCACAGTTTGTGGACTGCTGCCTTAGCATTAACTTAATCTAGCTTCAATGGTGTGACAGCTGTGCAGATGTATAGAAGGAAGGATAAGGAGCCTTATTTATGGAGGAAAGTATGTATAATACTTCTTTTGTCAAATTTTATTAACTTGCATCTATTCCCACAAACATGATGATGGGCTTTGCCAATTCTGTAGCACTCCATGTAGTATTCTGAGGAAAACATTTCACCATCAATAACAGGAAAGCCTGGACAACATGATTATTCTTAAGTTTATATTTCTGCTTCTGTTTTTTTCTTTCTAAGGTTGAAGTGTTAGTGTGAAAAGAAAGAAGCAGAAAGAATCTTGTGTGGATTTGGTTTTAGGGACAAAGTCATGAGATTCTGGAAAGAACATTAATGCAGAGAGAACAAACCAAACCATTGTTTATGTGGAAGTAAACAGTGTAAATTCTGAAGATGGGATGTGTCTGCTTTCACACTTTCCTCTTATGGGTAATGAAATATTTTTCTCTGAGTACCACATAGGAACTCTTCTATAAAACTATTAATATATATTCAGAGATTAATCAGACCACAGAAAATTGTACAAACACTTTTCCCTATTTATTTCTAATCTAACTGTTGCAATGTGGCACTTGAATCTCTGTGTAAATATGTTGGCTACATGAACATCCTGCAAGGAGATTAGTAGCTCATAACCTTCATGTTATCTCTCAGAATGTAGTTGATGTTCCAGCTTGTTTTCCAGACTTTGATGAGCTTCATTAATTATACTAAAAAAAGAAAGGTGTGTGTGGCTGGAGAGAAATCCATACATACAGCTCAACATGAATAGGAGTAATTAGACAACTGGCAGAGTGTTAAATTGGAGGTCTAGAGAGAAAAACTAAGAAATCTGCAGAATTTCTCCATGCCCAGCAACCAGTGGAATTTGTATAATCTTCGACTGAATACAATTTCTCTGGAGTGCAGTGGTCATGACTCATTTCCTAGCTTAAAAGCCTGAAGTAAGTACTATATAGTTTTGCCAAATATCTGCTACCAATTCTGTTAGAAATGTAACCCATATAAGATATACACTTGAATGTTTTGAGTGTTACTCCCTGTTCTATTCTAATGATATCAGACAAATTTTATATTTGTAATTTGTTTTTTAAAATAAATACTAGAAAACAAGGACAACTTACAACTGCTTAACCAATGCTTTGATAGAAAGCATGCTGAAAAATATTGGTGTATAGAATATCTTGAACACACTAAAGACCCATATATATTGGCACACGAATGTCGAAACAATGGGACTGCTATTGAACTTGAGTTGTCTATTATTGTTGTTTCTTGCCAGAACAGATTATGAGTGGTAGGTCTGCTTGAAATGGTAAACACAAACATGAAGGTAGAAGGTTCAAAGATTTATTGAGCAGAGCAGAGTAAAACAGTAACCACTTTATAACAAGGAATAATACAAACTAATACAGAAATATCTAGAAACGAGGCAACAAAAAAGACAGCATTCAATAAAAGATTGTGAATGTCAAATCAACAATCATATTTTTCCAACTGTTGAGAACTCTGCCTCATGAAAGACAACGTTTCTCAACCTCAGCAACTTTAAGATATGTGAACTTCAATTCCCAGAATTCCTGAGCCAACATACAGACTAGGATTCAGCATATTTCCCAGGCATCAGAGAACTACATTGAAGTTCATCCCTGATGGGTTTCAAAATGTTTGTAACATTCTATTGCAATACTTCTAAATAAGGATACTTACTGTTTTCATTTTTGCTTATCTAGCAAAAGTTTACATAAGACAGCTACAGCAATATCCTCCCTGCCACAGGTGGCTGTCCTTGGAATTAGCAAGTACTTCTACAAGAAAGAGATAACACTCTTGAGCTAGTCTATATTTGAAAAAAACAAGTAAGTAAGAGCAGAAGTGGGGGAGGGAGGAAGTTCAGAGATTTGATTTAAAAATCTAAAGCTCTGCTAAGCTATGCTATGTACAAGAATACAAAACAGATGTTTTACATGGGAAAGTACAAGGGAAAATGGAGCACATTTTCTGTTTCTCTTCCCTGTTATAATAGTCTACACATTGCCACTAATAGAATAGTGCTGTACTGTTATCACCCTGTAGGTCAGAGCTACCATAAGTATATACCTGTGATTGCAAACTATAGCATGCGTGCCCAAAGTGGCCCACAGAGCCACATCGGGGGCATATGCGGTGTCTCCCGTTCCTCTTCCAGGTTTCTGGCGCGCATCCGTGTGTGACAATTGACTGTCCTTCGTGCATGCGGCAGTGCCAGAAACTGGAATAGCTGGTCTTCCAGTTTCTGTTGTGCCCATGCGCGCAAGACAGCTGATTATTGTGCATGTATGCATGCCAGTAACTGGAAGACCAGCTGGCTGGTGCTCATGTGCATGCTGCAAACCAGAAGTTAATTTTCTAGTGTGCGCATGCCCAATGAGCAGCTTCTCTTCCAGGTCATGTCCCCAACATATGTGCTCGCGCAAACTGTGCACTCACTTTTCAGCACTCGGTGCCAAAAAGGTTTGCCATCAATTACATTGATGTAATTAATGTTTTTGATTGCAGACACGTTCCTTCTTCAGAGAATACAACTTCTAAGCTGCAGATCCTATGAATACAGTAATCAAATCTTCTTTTGCTTGTAACTTAGTTTATCTTCTGTGATATCTCACATTGAAGATATGTTTACACAAAACAGATTAAGAATTATCCTGCTTTATTATGGAAGTTTATAAATAAAATAGTCCAGATATAATGTATATCCTTCCTATCAGTTTCAGCCAAGTCTATTACAACTAAAATGTGGAACAGCTACAAGCATGTTTCTTTTTGATTGTAAGAGTTAGGAATCTCTTGTCTGAAAGCACCTGGAACACAGTTTGTCTCCCACATTTTACCAATGAACATAGAATTATATTCTAACATTTCCTGTATGTAATATACAGATGTTCTCTAGAATAGTAAAAGCCCTGAATAGTACAATAGCAATTGTGTGATTTCCAAGTGTTTTAAAAGGATTTGTATGAAAACACAATTAAAAAGGAACTAGAGTAGTCAGGTGAAATTATAAGCATATTCAGAGATAAATTAGTAAAGTTTCTTTGGTTTAGGTTCACTGGAAAGAATAAAACATAATTAATGAGCTACAAAATCCAGACCAAGAAAAGGTTCAATATTAAAATAGGAGAGACAAATGAACGTCTAATAGCAGAGGCAATGTGGCTGACAAAGTAACATTTGATTTTGTTAGTGAATTATGCCATTTTTTAAGCTTACAAATATATCAATTCCTAAATCAACAAATGCAGTAGATTCTCATAAATACTAAAGTTCACATATTCACACAATAAAAACTAACCCAGTTTAGCATTTTATGTGAGTGCCACAATTACATTTTTAATTGACCTGATTCGACATTTGAAATAGAGTATATAGTGCAGTAGAATATGCAGTGCTGATATTTTTGTTTCAAATTTGAAAATATCTGGTCCAAGTACAATTCTAGAATTTCAATTGTGGGTGAATTGTATTATTCACTATCTGTGAAGGAAACTGTAAAAGTGATATTGTCTCTAAAGTTAGATAGTGGCATGATCTAATTTTACCTCTGCAGGGATAAGTAATGGTAATTTGTTTGATTTCTTCAGTATAAATGTACTGTGATGACCCAGAGTGTAACACAAGCATAACAAAATCCAAAACGTAAATAAATGTCCTTTAATGCCTCCAATTTGGCCCCACTGTTCAGTTCATAATAACTTCATGAAGATAAAGCATACTCAAAAATAGTCTTCCAAAGAAAAGCAATACAGTCCAATTTAATGAGCAGATATAGGTGAAATAAAAAACCAAACAAATTACAATGACAAAATGTCACAATGGAACAAAGAAGTATGTAGCATATTCAAGGAGATAACAAGTACAGTCTGTTGGAAGACACCAACCAAGATTAACTTCAGACCAAAAAAAATACACTTTGTTTCAACAGCGTTTGCAGTAAGCAGGTCCCAAACTCGTATTCAGTTCTCAAACCCTCAGTGCAAACCCATGAAGAGGATTCAAGGCCCTCTCCTCCTGAGATCTTCCCTGCATGCCCATAGGATGGTTGGGGACAGCCTGGGTCCTCTTCTAACTGCCTCAGCCAGCTTCCCACCCTCCCAGCCTCCTCCACAAACTCCGAGACCACACTTCCACTTCCTGTCAGTGTTTCCTCTTCCTTCCTCAGAGTCATCGTCCACCGGGGCATGGCATGGTTATAAGAAAAAATGGATGCAACAGCAATAAAACTTGTTCGTGAAAAAACTGAAAGTGAGAATGGAAATGTTGTCAAGAGTCCATGAGTGTAGAACAGAAGGGAAACAGAGAAGAGAAAGAGCAGAAAAGCACAAATAAAATTCCCTATTGATTATGAAAAAATACACTGCTCAGAAAAATAAAGGGAAAACACTGAAACAACACAATGTAACTCCAGTTCAATCACACTTTTGTGAAATCAAAACTTCCACTTAGGAGCAACACTGAATTGACAATCAGTTTCACATGCTGTTGTGCAGAATGGAATAGACAACAGGTGGAAAGCACTAGCAGTTAGCAAGACATCCCCAAGAAAGAGGGTTCTGCATGGTGGTGACCACAGACTAATTTCAGTTCCTATGCTTGCGGCTGATGGTTTGCGTCACTTCTTGAATGCTGGCGGTGCCTTTCACTTCTAGTGGTAGCATGTGAGGCGAAGTCTCCAACCACACAAGTGGTCAGGTAGTGCAGCTCATCCAGTGCATGGCACATCAATGCGAGCTGTGGCAAGAAAGGATGTGCTGGTTGTCAGCGTAGTGTCCAGAGCATAAGGTGCTACCAGGACGGGCCATACATTAGGAGACATCGAAGGAGGCCTAGGAGGGCAAACCAACCCCAGCATCAGGACCACTACCTCCGCCTTTGTGCAAAGGAGGGGGACAGAGGAGTACAGCCAGACCTCAAAATGACCTCCAGCGGGCCACAAAATGTGCATGTGGCTTCAAAAAAAGACAAAAAACAGGACTCCATGAAGATGGTTATGGAAGGCCTGACGTTCCACAGGTGGGGGTTGGGTTGCCAGCCCAAACACTGTGCAGAGATTGTTTGGCCATTTGCCAGAGAACACCAAGATTGGCAAATTCGCCACTGGCACCCTGGTGCTCTTCACAATGAAGCAGGTTCCACACTGAGCACATTTGACAGATGTGACAGGGTCTGGAGACACTGTGGAGAACGTTCTGCTGCCTGCAACATCCTCCAGCACAAACTGGTTTGGCAGTGGTCAAGTAATGCGTATTGAGGTGGGCATTTTCGAGGGGCTGCAGAGCCTCCATGTGGCTCGCCAGAAGTAACCTGACTGTCATTACGGTACCGAGATTAGATCCTCAGACCCCTTGTGAGACCATATGCTGGTTGCGTTGCCTGGATTCCTCCTAATGCCGACAATGCTAGACTCATGTGGCTGGAGTGTGTCAGCAGTTCCTGCAAGGATTGAAGGCATTTGATGCTAGGACTGGCCACCTGTTTCCCCAAACCTGAATCCAATTGAACACATCTGGGAACATCATGTCTCGCTCATCCACCAACGCCATGTTGCCACAACAGGACGTCCGGAGTTTGGGGGATGTCTTTAGTCCAGGTGTGGGAGGAATTCCCTCTAGAGACCATTCACATCTCATCAGAGCATGCCCAGGTGCGGTAGGGAGGTCATACGGCACATGGAGGCCACCACAGCTTACTGAGCCTCATTTTGACTTGTTTAAGGAATTTACATCAAAAGTTGGATCAGCTGTAGTTTTTTGTTTTCCACTTTAATTTGAGTGTAACTCCAAATCCAGACCTCATGGATTTTCCATTGATAATTTTTGTGTGATTTTGTTGTCAGCACATTCAACTATATAATGAACAAAGTATTACATAAGAATATTTCATTCATTCAGATCTAGGATATCTTATTTTTGTGTTCCCTTTATTTTTTTGAGCAGTGTATAATAAAACAAAGACTTTAACTTCATGGTTATGAGTATGCTGCTATTCTAAAGGTTATAGAAAGTATAGTTGCATTATTTGAAATTAGAAATATGTGGGAGAGAAGGATAAATAACAAGAATACAATGAGAAACTATTTTGTAGCATTTTTATTTTACATCACAAATTTGTATAACTCATTTTCAGTCTATGTTCTGCATATTTTCATAAAAAATGGATACATGCATATGTGTATGTAAGTATGTGTGTGTGTATGTATGTATGTATCTTTATGCATGGTTTCTAAAATGTGATTGAGGGCTTTTTTCACACCTGACAGGAATTCTCCCCAGATCTAAGACAGATCTTTTGCTGTGGTTACAAAAATAGAGGTTTTTCAATCCACCATAAAATCAAACCATGAATTTACCATGACTCTGGTAAATAAATATTCAAACTTGCTTCAGATATTTAGATGGACGTATTTAAATCAAAGAGGTTTGGATTAAAAAATTCAGGATAGGATAAGAAGGGTAGGGTAGAATAGGATAGGTTTTGGAAACCATCAGTGATGGAGCACTGACAGCTTCTGAAGGCAAGCTATTACATTGATTCATTGTTCTTACTGTTAAAAAAGTTCTCCTTAGTTCTAGGTTGTTCTCTCCTTAGTCAGTTTCCAATAATTGTTTTATTTAATTCATTTAACTGTTCGTGTTTTCATTCTGGCTGAACTACAGTCAAGGTATCAATCTTTTTCCTATTCTTTGTTTGCAAATCTCCTAATCATATGCATATTCCTCCAACAATGAAAGTTTTATTTTAATTATGATGGTTAATAGCTATTGATAATTATCTTCCATTAATTTATTTGAACCTGTTTCTAAGCCACTTAAATTGGTTGATCCATCATCACACTCTGTAATGAAACATGTAAGTTAATAAGAAAGTATTTCAACCTGTTGCCAGATATTCCACTGGGTGACTTTGGGATATAGAACTTTAGTTTGAGACAGTTGTCTTGTTTTTCCTGCACTGTGAACTGAAACCTCGTAAGATTACTGTAGTCATTTTGGCGATGAATCAACTGAAGTCAGTGTTCTGAAATCACCCTGTATCAAAAAATGTGTGCTATGATTAAATTGTTAAATTCAATTAAGTATAATATTTACAGCCATGATGTTCAGTAATAAGAGTAAAATAAGGCATAGGAAAGTATACTTGTGTATGAATAAGGAAATAATAACTGTGGCTTTTATGTCTATGCATGAAAACCCAGATGTGTCTCAGATTTGTCATTTCAGTTTGTTGTCGATATTTTTACTAAAAGAAAAGATTGTTGCACAATCATAGGAATCTAATCTAGATCCTTCAAAGAATTTTCAAATGATGATATGATTCAACTTCTGCAATTCAATAGATGGTTCTCATAGATGGGCTAGGACCTTTAGGGCTGTGTTAAAAACACAACTGGGGGGAAATGGCATATGAATTTTTCTTCAGAACACATGCAGTAGGTTTTGTGGCCACATTTTTGTGCTGATGAGTTCTTGTAAGATGTGCATTCAAACACGTAACAAAATTTATTGATTCTGTAGTAACAGTATAGTTTCAGTATGCAGTACATTTTTAGAACATTTGAACTCATCTAGGCCCTTTGAACAAAAAGGAGCTCCATTTGATCTTTATCTCTGCCTCATTCAGATAAATGATAGGACTGCTGAGCAATTCATAGCTTGTACAACTACTGACCCTTTCTTCTTAAGGGACAGTAGTTGTCAGTGATATTCAGGGGCAGGACTTACAGAATTTGCAAAGGTTTAATAGAAGAGTCTTTAGCTTTTCATTTTAAAAAGGAGTTATGATTGCTCTTTTAGTAAGACCCTACTTCAGTCCAACACAACAGGCCAGGAGGCAAAAACAAAAGAGAGAGGGCACATGTTTATATAGAACTGATCCCCCAAATCTTCTTCTGGATATAGATCTTATATGATAAATATAATCCCAAACTGGAAATTGGGAAATACATGGATAGAGTAGATAGTATGGGTGAATATGAGGTAAAACTGATTAGAAGACAACCACTAGTTGGCTCTGAATTTGAGATAAAAATCAATGGACAAGCAAGATGCCAAATCAAAAGCAATTCTAGGTAAAGAACTGTTAAAAATATAATTGTTATAAGTTATAACAGTTGGAGAAAATGGTTTTGTCCTATTTTTGGCATATTATGTATGGAATGAAGGTAATTTTTCTGCTGTTCCTTGCTGAAACATGACTCTCTCAGAAACAAGATAAGAAGAATGAAGAGGCAGTACACTAGTTTATAGCTTGAGTTTCTCCCTACACCCTATTGAAGTAATTTTCTTTTGATGGATCATTTGTAGGAATCTATTAATTCATTTATTTGCATGATAATGGGAACTGTGACTTGCCTATTGGAAATAAAGCACTAACAAATGTACTTACAAATTCTGGTAGTTGATTACAAAGAGGAAACTTCTAAAGGTTGTCACTGTTTTTTAAAGGCTAAAAATAAGTTTGCCATTTTTTTTTTACAAACTCTAATAAAATAACAAAAGCAAGGGGATGTCCTAGAACTGTTATAGAAACCATGGAGGAGAGTGCAGTGATACAGCATATTCTTTCCATGCAAAAAATACCAGCTCCAAACTCTTGGACAAAAATATATATGGTGAAAAGAAGTAATTCCTATCACAACTAATGGATCAACACCCGGTTAGCTGAAAAGGCAAAACCTGCACTTGTGGGGAAAATGTCAGGAAAGGAAAAATAATTATGCTGACAAACATTGTCAATATTTGATTTTATGTACCAACAGTTTAACTCAGCTAGTTTTTTCTGTTTTTAGCATTTGTTGGAAAATTGTCAAACAAAGTAAGAATATGATCTGTGTGCAACCTGCAAGTTGGACTGCTTTTTTCCAGTCACATGATATATGGCAGGGCATGATGATTTTTTCATAATAGACTGTTATAAAAGTATACAAAAATCATATATTACCATATATACAAGGGATGTTAGGTACTTAGTTAAGTTTATATTATATTTTTGAACAATAACAATAAACATAACATAATTACAACTGACAAAAGCCTAGTGACATCTCAAGATCAGCAATTGTAAAGTAGATATAGCAGTAACAATGCTCTCAAAGTTCTGTTGAAAAATTAGAAGTTATTTAATTGCATAAAACACCACAGGAAGGAATGAAGCAGTATTAGTTCTGCATGTGGTAGAAGAGATGTATGCACACTTGTGTGTCTCACTGAGAAGAGCCCCCAACTGGGTTAGTTTGCAAACTAGGCCTGAAAAAGCCCTGGAAAACAAGCCAACTTTGAAAGAACTCAGCACTGCCTTCTGCTGGAAAAAATAAAGTGTTAATTTTAAAATGAAGGGTGTGCTTGATTACAGTTCCAGACTAGATGTTATTTAAATTTCCCTTGCCACTCTTTCTTCTTATAGTAATTCTTTCACCTTTCCCCATGATCCTCTGAAATTCTATAGCTTTGCTAGTATGGATTTAACAGGTGGAATAAAAGTAGTGTGTGATTTTAGAGAGGAAGGTTCAGCATTGGGTTAATGATACACAATATTGCACAGATTTATATTGGATAAATAACCATAGTTAAAAATGCCTTAGGTGCATAATGTATCAAAGTAAAAAAAAAGTACTTATAGAAGTATGTGTGCTATATACAATGTTTATTTTCTTTTGTTCATGCATACTTGTTACCTACAAGCAGCTAAAGAGAACATTTAACTCTTTGAAATCCTAGTGTTTGAGACAGCTACTTAATTTTGACTCTGCAATATCTGAAATGTCAAATGTCCTTGTGAAGAGACTGTGAAAACTTGATATCTTGCATTAATGAATATTCAACTATGTGCCATCCTATCACATTTGTTGTCTCTAACAATAATGTAAGGATGGCTCCTTTATAATTATAGGTGAATTATCCAGATTTTGGAATTGGATATACACTTTATGGCATAATTTAATGTATCTTACAGTTTTGCTGATTTCTTTCACAGTGTAGTTGCTTTGTGTACAAACTAGTGTCTGAATCATAATGCATTATTTTTGAGAAGTGGTTTCTTTAAAGGACAGTGCTTTCATTTAACTGAAATTAACATTTGGCCTTGTTTCTTCAGACAGCTAACTGCACCCTTAGCCCTAGTGTAATGTTCGCTAGAGATGTGCTGTCCTTGAATATTAAGCAAACAGAACACCTTATCAGTGCATTAGTGAGCAATGCTGTCCAGCAAGAAACAATGTGATGACATGCATAAAATCCCACAGTGCTTGAGAATCTTGGGTGTCCAGGTCATATACTGAAAACAGTCCTACATCATAGGAAATTCAGTAGTGAGCTGGAAATCATATTCTGTTGTATTTAAGTATGTTCATTGTCAGCTAGTAAAGGCTAGGTCCCACTGGCCGACGAACGCAAAAGTATGCATAAAGGACACAGCGGACGAGCAAAATTTCGGGGGTGGCTCCATCCGTTGTCATCCGCTTCAAAAAGTGGNGGATGTATATCAGATGCAAACACATCCTTTCTATTTCTGTGCTACTAACGATGTATAGACGGTCCATGTACCCTTTCTTTCCTCCCTCTTTCCGTTTTCAGCTGCAGCGGACGGGAGTTGCGAGGATGCCCAGAGGATGCAGAGAGGATACAGCAGACGTTTAATGGATGATAAACGGACATAGAACGTTTGTTGCTCATATGTCGCGGATTTACATCGTACACGGTGGAAAGTTCATCCGTTCACAAAGTTTTGTGCAGCTCAAAACTTCTTGCACGGATGAAATTGCAGTGGACGGATCCTCGACGGATAGAGCGTATGAGACACGTATGCAATGAGCACACGACGGATGCATAGCATTTTCTAACGGATGGCAAGCTTTTTTTAACGTTTTGCATCCATAAGTGCAGTGGGACAGGGCCTTAAGCTATTCACTATTAGCCCCAGTGAACTGATAAATCTCATTGTTTGCTTGCTGCAATCTTTTTAGGCTGAGTTCATATAACTTTCTGACTGATGGATTTTTGATATACAGATAGAATCTGTAGGTAATGTGCTATGGTCATCGTCTATTGGGTTATCAATAGAAGTCAGTCTTAGGCAGTTTGGTTAAGGTTTTGAGCCTTCCCCTCTAGATGTGGTCACTTTAACATGTTGATTGAGTATTACAGGATGCCAAATACTACTCTAGTAAGTGCATTTATTTTTATTGTAGCCTGAATGCTTCTCCTGAACATCGCAGCCCAAAACCTTAACCTAAAATGATATTTTTGAAATATTTTCATAAATATCATATTACTCCAATATGCTGCATTTTGTGAGAAATGTAGTCCTGGGATTTCATTATAGACATGGGAACAGGACAGCTTTACAGCAGCATCCCTAACCCTAACCCTTTTGGGGACCGGGGACCAGTTCCGTCCCTGAGAGAGGTTTTTCCACAGACCAGAGTATGCTGCCTGCATACTGAGGATGGGGCTTTGCTTGTTTGCGCAGCCCAGTTTCTGGCATGCTACAGCCTGGTGCTGGTTCATGGAATGGGGATTGGGGACTCCTGCCTTAGAACAGTAAAAAAAAAACCAGGAATCTGGGAGCACCTGCACCTCACCCAAAATTGTGTATTTTAATAAAATGTGTTTTTTGGAACAGGTGCTCCCAGATTTCTGATTTTTATTCGTATGCCAGAAAAGTGATCATAGAAAAAAATCCATTTGTAACAATTGGCAAACTACTCAGAAATAACAGGCTTTGTTTTAAGGCACAGGGTTTACCATAATGACTAATAGTTAAGCATTTCTGTTGCTATAATTCTCTTATCTCTCTTAATCTGCATTTATACATTTAGGATCGTTGCAATTAAAATCTGAACTGTTTTTCATTGCACTTAATCATGAACTTTGATTGGTCACTTTCATCCTGCAGCATTCATTCATCCATTTGCTTGTTGACTTGGTGGGATTTGCATTCAACCTCAATCCAGAAGGACTTGGAACAATTTATATTCCCTTGTTACAAATCAAAACAAACAACAAAACAACTGTGTTAGTTCTATTAGCAATTATCTTAATCCCTAATACCATCTAGCTGTATTAGGAACTTTCCTAACCCCAAATAAATCTTTCTCCATATTTCTCTTTCACTTTCTGCTGAAATAAATGTGTATACATTCTTCAATGCAAAGCAGGAATAATGTTAAATCAAGCTCTCAGATGAACACTTTCTGAAATATTTACATAGAAAGTATTTTTCTCTTCTGCACATTGATATAAAAATAATATATAAACAAAAATCCTCACCCTGGTTTTCTGATACTCTAAGTAGGCTGTATGTTTGGGGAGCGGGAAGGAAGAGGTACTATCTCATGTGCCAGATCTTCCTGCATAAACTAGAATATGCTTAACATTCATTTACAGTTAGGAATATTTCCGGGTCTAAATATATTTCAGAAAAAATAAATTCTATGCCCCTGCCCCATTAATATATGTTCAACATACTTTCTTGTTGATATCCATTCTAATTAATTCTTTTAACCAGTCTTACTGGGTTGGTACAAGTCTTCTGAATCTTCTAAAGAAGTGTATAAAAGTTGTTACAGTTCCTAAGTAAGAGATTAGACCTTCTTGATCATGCTTATTGAATGACTTTTTCCATTGCTATTTGATAAAATACCTGAGAAGTTTGTTATGCCAAAAGGAGGAGTTAGAGGAAGTGCTCAACTTATAGCCATTCATTTAGTGACTATTTGAAGTTACAATGGCCCTGAAAAAGTGACTTATGACTGTTTTTCACACTTGCAACCATTGCAGCATCCCCATGGAAACAGATAACAGATAATCAGAGTTGGAAGGGACCTTATAGATCATCTAGGCCAACCCTCCCCCTAAGCAGGAGACAAATTTCTGACAAATGGCAGTCCAATCTCTTCTTGAAGGTCTCAAGTGATGGCCTTCCCACAACTTCCGAGGGCAAGCTGTTCCTTTGGTTGATTGTTCTCACTGTCAGAAAGTTTCTCCTTATTTTCAGGTTAAATCTTTCCTTGTTCAGTTTCTTATTCCTTGTCTGGCCTACAGGCACTTTAGAAAATACGCTTGACCCAGACCTGCCAACCCCTGATACAGGAAAATCTGGAGACCCCATGAAAAAAATCTGGAGATTCTATAAAAATAGTGAGATTCACGTCACATGAATAACTATACCAATCAGGAGCTGTTATGTCCGGTGGTAGAAAAAGCAAAATGAGGCGCCCAGAGTAAAAAGATATGTGATGTGTATATGACTTTTATATCAAAGATATGTGCGTGATCTGAGAAGTGGTCATGTCGTTTTGTGTGAGAATCAGATTTATGCGCGTATAAGCCAACCCCAAATTTGAAAAAAAAAAAAAGTGTTTTAAATTCGGCGTGAGATTGAGGAGCCTTGTGTGAGACCATGAGAAATGACAAAAAATCGTGAGACTCATGGCAGAACTGTGAGAGTTGCGAGGGCTGCCTTATGTATGAATTTTTTTCATACATAATTATAAAATATCTGGCCCATACTTCTTTGGTCAAAGATTTATCAAACCCAATTGAAGAAAAAAATTTAGTAATGAAAGATAGCATTACTCTGAATTTTATGGCAGTGTGCTGCTGTCAACACTATGATTTATTAATTATAAATTCACCACATATATGGACATTCCTAGATCAATTGCATAATACTTGAAGACAATTGCACAGGCCATTGTCTAGCTAGATCATGGTCCACCTCATCGATGTTCCTGTTCTGTAATTTTTCAGGTAAAGGCGCGTTGTCACTGACTGAGAAATCAAGAAAATAAGTTACATGAAAGAGAGCATTGCTGTAAGCAAAATATATTTAAAGCAGTATTGTCATAAAGCCACTTCTATAAGAGAGAAACAGAGTGAAAGATTTTGAGAAACTGAATCACTCCCATTTAGATTGTATGGACTTCTAGTTCTAAACCATATATCAGTTTACTAGCCAATTGTTATCTTGGCCTATTGGTATTCTAGTTCCAGTCCTTCTGAGTTTAATTTACTTGGTTGAGTGTGTTGCACACGAACAATACATCAGATTAACAGGGGAGCAAATGGTGAAATGTAGCTGAAGAAAACTACAATTCACATCATAAAGTATCGAAACTAATTCATCACGATCTTTTACCTTGTTTTCAATACATGGGTAAATGAGGCACAAAATCGAACAATAATCCCAATTACATTTCAGTATACCAGCTTTTAGAACTGATAAACGCATTCAGACTTTTTATTTAGTAATGTAATTACATAACAACCTTGGCGTTCAGCGTTCTTTCTTCTGTTACTAGCCATAGTCCAGAATCTTGTTTTATTTCTAAGCTTTCCCACTCAGTACAATGGCCGTAATTAACCGACATTTCCCAAGAGCTGGGAACAGGTAAATTATAACTATTTTCAAGTAGATCCGCAGTACAAAACACCACCTCCCCAAAATTCGATTTGTCAGCATCCCGTTTGAGCACACAGTGCGATTACGCGCCGAGTCAACGCCTGCGAAGTATGGGCTCAAGACCAGGGTCACCGTCAGAAAGATTCTGGGAGGACAGGCTGTTGGGCGGCGATCCCTAAACAGCAGAAGTGAAGCCCAGAGGGAAAAGGCGACCGGGCAAAATGTTGCGGCTCATTCTTCCATCCAGGAGGTGGGGGAGAAAATGGCGCCGAACTTCGCACGTGGTTTACTTGAGGCGAGGCTGCTAAGGGCCAGTGAATGGAGTGCCCAGAGAGCAAGACTCTCATTCCAAGGTAGCGCCTCGCTAAGTTGCTCTCCGGCCGCAAATCGAGTATGCACGGCTGCAGCCAGAGAGTGGGAGGAAGGTGGGGATTTTCCTTCCTAAGCGGTCACTGAAATAACGCGTGCTTGAACCAGGGGAATCTTCCACGGCCGTCCTCACCACGTAATAAACGTGCCCTTCGGCATATTCGTCACGCTGATGGGCGAGGCCCCACTTGACTACCTTTCCAAAGTATGATGGCGGAAGTGCGTCTTCTAGTACTTAACTTTTTTGAGGCCATCCTGTTGAGATCCCCCCCAAAAAAGCGTTTCAAAATTTGGCGTGAGAGTTTGAGAGCCTTGTCTATACCATGAGAAATGACAACAAATTGTGAGACTCACGGGCATGAGACTCACTCCTGTAACCATTCTTTCAGTATGTCTTTAGCCTGCAGTCCCCTAATATATCCTGGTTGCTCTGATACTGCTTTCTCGAGTACTATAACATCTTTTTAATAAATGTGGTGACCAACAACTGATACAGTACTGCTAGTGTGGCTCTTACTAAGGCTTTATAGAGTGGTACTAGTACCGTCCCTTAGATCTTGATTGTACCCCTATTAATACAGCCTAGGGATTTGTGTTAGCTCTTTTTGGGCTGCCTGCTTGCACCCACTGCTGGTCCATATTTAGCTGGGTTGCCACTCAAGACCCAGTATCCCTCTCACAGGTACTGCTACTGGAGCCTGTTTCACCCTCTATTGTGTACTTTGGTTTTTTTGCTAAGGTTTTTTTTTTAGCCTAAGTGTAGGACTTTACTTTTCTCTACATTGAATTTCATTTTGTTAGATATGGCTCAGTGTTCTAGTCTGTGAAGACGCATGATGGTCACATGATCAAAATTTGGATGATTGGCAGTTGGCATATATTTTCAGTGTCCTAGGGTCATGTGATCACCTTTTGTGATCTTCTGAAAGCAAAGTCAGTGGGGAAGTCTGAGTCACTTAACAACCATGTTACTAATTTAACAACTCCAATGATTCACTTAACATCTGTGCCAAGAAAGATCACAAAACGGGGCAAAATTCAACACCTGTCTTTCTTAGCAATGGAAATTTTGAGTTCAATTATGATCATAAGTTGAGGATTATCTGTAGTTATAAAAGTCTGAGAAAATGGAATTGATTCCTCTTAGACTTCTTAGTGCAGAAGCAATCTTCAAGCTGTTTAAGTCAACAGAACATCTGTTTAGAATATGATACATGAAAATTTTCCTAGCCTTGACTCAGTGCATCCTTGTGTGAGTAAGCTATATTGCTTCCAGAACTACCTTCTGCAAGAAATTGCTGGACATCAGCAACTCTTGCATCTACTCACCAATAACAATGTTGGCTGCAACAGTGCTTGGCAATATGTGGCATGTTCTGTGTTTCCCATCTCAAATCTTACCATTGGAAAAAGTCTGGAACAAAATTGGGGGGAGGGAGGGGGAATCAAGCTATATTGTATCTTATCTAGCTTTACATGGACAAAAACTACATTTTTGTCTCTTTTTTATGTCTTGTGATTCAGTATTTATTCATCAAATATTTCATGATCTGGTAAGCCAGTTGTTCCTGTTCCAAATATGTCAACATTTGGTAGAACCTTTTTCCAGATTATTCTAGAAATTTCCATTTAAAATATATTTTTGTATTCTGGTTTTAGTAGAAGCTTCCCATTTTAACATCGTTGAAAGTTTTTTTCCCCTTCTTTTTCTTTTAAGATGTTCTTATTTCAATTCTGGCTGAGCTGGGCCTATTATGATGATATCTGCAGTCTTAGGTGAAGCAAATTCCACTGCAGACACTATAAAATTTCCGTTGCTGCAGTGATATAAATCTCATTGGCCTTCGTCTTTGCCAGTATATTCTGATTGTTGCAAGCCTAGAAATGCTTGATAGAAGAATAAGATCTAAATGAAACAAATAAGCGTATCAGTGAAATTATCAGTGACATTATGAGAACATATGGTTTCACATACACAGACATGAAAGATTCATATATCATTTGACAATTTTCTTATACTTTGCTTCAGTAAGACTCAGTGGTACCCCTATACTTTTGAAATTGCTCTGTGCTCTGTTTTTTCCTATGGCTTTGACTGGAGTAGTTTTTTTTTTTTTATCCATTTCCATTGGTGTACAGGTGGTAGGAACCTGTAAGGAGACTCATTAGAGGAGAGCTAACTGAGGAGCAACAGACTTTTTGGTGAAGGTTAAGTGTCTTCTCACCTCAAAGGATGTTTCGCAGAGTAGTTTCTTCCTGTCTCTTATAGAGGAATGGAAAAGAACCCTTCTCTTTTATTTCTTGCTCATCCCACATTTTCAGTGTTTTCTCTTTTATACATTTGTTTCACCTTTGTGTGTGTGGAGATGTTTGAATATGACAAACAAACACATGCAGAGAGGCATGTAACATAAGCAACATTTTATACCCAGCAGTTTGGAAATTGGCCTTACCGTATTTACCGGACTATAGAGCACATCGGAACATAAGCTGCATCTACTAAATTTTAAAAGAAAAAAAATAATTTTACATATATTAGCCACACCAGACTATAAGCCGCAGATATATATGTTGTGAAATGAGATATTTACACAGAAAGAGAAGAATGCTCTTCGCATGTGGCCAGACGTCTCCAACGTCTCACCATTGATTCATTAACGCCAAGCTTACATGCAGCGGCTCTATTTCCTTCCTGGATAGATAGATCGATTGCTTTCAACTTAAAAGCTACATCATATGCTTTTCTTCATTTACTTTCCATGATGAGGGTGTGAAAAATATTTTGCATTTGTGCGTGTTGTGCTGCTTGCATCGAGTGAGCCAAAAACTACCTGTAGCATCTTCTTCTTTGCATTGACCTCTTGCGTCTGTCATGTTTTTCTGCCGCCTGAAAGCAGTTAACGAAGAAACTGTAGATAAGCCGCATTGTTGTACAAGCCGCTGGGTTCAAAGTGTGGAAAAAAAGTAGCGGCTTATAGTCCGGTAAATACAGTATATCCCCCACAGTCTGCCAAAAGAAGCTCACACTGTACAGGGGTTTAGTCCAGTGGTGGGATTCAAATTTTTTTACTATCGGTTCTGTGGGTGCGACTTGGTGAGCATGGCAGTGGAAGGATAATGCAAAATCCCCATTTCCACCCCACTCCAGAGGAAGGATACTGTAAAATTCTTATTCCCTCCCCACTCCTGGGGGAAAGTTATTGCAAAATACCATTCTCTCTCCACTCCACTAATCTGCTCTTCAGCTCCATTCTCCTGTGCAGGGCAACAGAAGAAGACCCAGCCGATCAGCTGGGACTCGGGAGGCAGAGAATAAATGGGGGCAGAGCCAGTCAGAGGTGATATTTGCCAGTTCTCTGAACGACTCAAAATTTCCGCTACTGGTTCTCCCGAACTGATCAGAACCTGCTGAATACCACCTCTGGTTCAGTCTTTCCCCACTCAACAGCCATATTCTCTTTATTATTTTCAGTGTGCTCCCTTATGCCTGAAGTTCTGGGCTGAAAGATTAAAAATCTAATAATTATCCCATTACACTTTTACATTTTCTGTTACACTGATTTTCAAAAGAACTTCATAAGGAAGATCGCCTATTTTCCCATTTTACATTTCTCTATTTTGGTTTTTATCCTGCCATTCCTCCAAGCTGCTTTTGAGGCAACTTACAAGGACTCACGAACATCCTGTGAGGTAATGAAGACATTCTGTGACCAGCTCTGAGTCACCATCCTTGAAATAAATTTGAATTCAGGACTTCTGGTAACATTTTCTAATCAAAGTTCCTGATTTGTATTTGTTCTTTTTCTAAAGGAATCGCTTTGGGTAGAACCCGACAGACAGTACTTGAATAGTATCCATTTTGTCTGTTTAGTTACTAACTAGATCTACAGAAAATACAGGGATTACATTTCCTGTAATTGGATAAATACTAAATCTTTCACCTTAAAAAGGATTTTGTCATTACATAAAAGGGTTGGATTTATTCTCCCCAAGGTTGCCTTCAAAAGGAACACAGGTGTCACCTGCAGATGCAGTCACAGCTTGAGAGAGGCTGTTTTGGTTAGAAAGGATCTGCAAGGCAGATGTATTGTAAGAGTATGATTTTAATGCTAATGAAGCAGTGAAAAGGCTGAAGAGGAGAGAAAGGAAGAACTCAATCACCCAGGGCTAGCTTGTCAAGATCTGCAACTAAGAGAAATTGGCCTATGGGAGGAGAAGGCCTCTTTTTGCTCTTTTCCTATAGAAACAAAAGCTTCCTTTAAAAAAAATTATCTTCCCTTTCCATGATGTTTCAATGAGAATATTTCTTCATTTACATGAGGAAAATCAGATAAAATTTCACTGGCTTTGAGACATTTCTCTGAGCAGTCATACTAGCTTTTGTACTAAGGTTCCAACTATAGAGGTTTTTTCTCGCTCTTTCTCTCACTGTCTCTCTCTCTCATTCTCTCTCACTCTCCCTGTCCATTTAATATTCATAGTCACATCCTATGCACACATATACATCCCCCGTTAATGCACCCCTGTTAGACATCTCTCCAAAAATTAAACATTGGCACAATTTCCTTACTATTCATAAATGCATAGCCAACATATAGTTCAATTGCTGCTTTTTCCAACAGTTCTTCCTGGTGTTTAATATCACGAGTATTATCACTATTTGCATTACCTGTTTGCTTTCCCTTTTTTACCTCATTCAGTTTCAGCAGCTGTCACAGATCAGGCTGACAGGCTGTATCTTTTTTTAAAAAAAAATTAGAAACCAACATCTGCCTCTGAGAACCAGAAAGTTTAGGAATAAGGTTCATGGACCACACCCTGATTCTCTTCTCAGAATACTCTTAACTGATTAAAGAACAGGGAGTTATCTTATTCGTGAATGAAATCTCTTTGCAATGGATTTAATTTAGCTTTAAACATTCCAGTTTTTATTGGGATTAAAATAATACAGCCAATTAGCCTGTCATCCAAATCAGTGACCATGAGGATAATTGTTCTCCAAAAGGGAGACAAAATTGACAGAATCCTGCAAAATGAGGCCTTTCTGTGCACCACCTATTTGTGACCATTTCAATGTTATCCTTCCCAATGTTCACACAGATATTGGGAAAGAGCAGAAATGAATGAAGTGGGGTATGACCTTCCTAGCCTATCAAGATTTGCAATGATCCCAATCATGCTTTTGCAGTTTTTTTTTTAAATCCACAATAAATGCTGGTCTTTATTTTACATTCTGTTAAGTAATAAACTTCTGTTTTTTGATGGCTTGGAAACTGGCCACTCATTTTCAACTTTAGTCAATTTACCTCTTTTTAAGTATGAGAAAGATTATGTATGTTTTTTATTTGATTTTTGTGTTTTTATTTTGTTTTTAATGTCTAACAACAACTCAAACAAAATGAGCATATTTTATGGCTATTTTTTCCCATGAAATCAGGGATGGGATCCTACCTCTGTGTCATGCAAGTCGAATTTACGACCTGCTGAGCTGCCCGGAGAGCTGAGCAGTTGCTGCATGCAAGTGCGCAGTGGTTGGCAAAGCCCTTTTTTCCTGCTTTTTCAACCACAGCTGTGTCGTGCAAAGCAGCTGCAGTTGAAAAAGCAGGAAATAAAGGTCAGGTAAGAGCCGGGCAGACGGGTGGGCCAAAACAGCAACAGACGTAGAACCGGTTCTATGCCTGCTGCTCTTCAGAACTACCGGTTCTACAGAGGTGGACAGAACCGGTAGAATCCCACCCCTGCATGAAATGCAGGTACAGACATATTTTTGACATAAATTGAAACATAATAGTGGCATACTAAACAAATTGTAACAATCTCAAAATGAGTATATTGATCATGTAATCACACAAAAGTATGTAGTTGTATCACATTGGTTGGTGCTTGTATGGTGAGATAATCATGTACATGTTTCCATTTGTCTCTCTTTGCCTTGCCTTTGAACGTTATCTTCTCAGTTAGAAAATGTGGGTGTAAAGAATGTTAAAGAATGAGTTTTTTAAAGTGCAGTGATGTATATGAAGCTATATTGGAAATGTACAGTATGATGTTTTTCAATGAGTGTGTGCTATTTACTATAACTGTGTAGCAATAATGTTCCTTTAAGATTTAAGAAAAAATCTTAAATCTTATAAATTTGTATATATTGCAAAATAGACTGTAAAGACAAGTGTCATCCATTTCTCATCTCTTACCTTTTTCTTAAAAACTGCATCCTTACTGTTAATAATTAAAAATTACTAAAATGGTTTATTCAAGGAAGAATTAAGGATCCAATAATTGGATGCCCTAGGAAGTATATGACACTATTATTTGTTATGATGTTATGAATTAATTGGGTTGATTGTTTATGACTTTATAGGTTGTATTCATATTGTCATATGTTGTATGTTTTATTGTAATTGTAAGCTAATGGATTCATCCAATTGAAGCAGCATAAAAGCACCATTAATAAAGAAATAAGAAAGAGTTTCAATCATTTATTTCCTCCTCTAAGAGACACTGGATAATAATTTTGCATAATTGATTGAATTCAGTCTTGATAGTAATATCTCCAACACATCACCTTATTGAACTATTGTGTATCCAGTGCATTTAGGAAATTACTCAGCTTGTACCATAACATTGTTGTGTTTGTTTGTTTGTTTCCAATGCCATATGTGTTGAAAAGCTTTGTAAGTCATTCTCAGTTGACATCTGATGGATATTTGATGATCTGGCAACTCAAAAACTTACTGGTGTTTTGATTTCTATGTGAGGACTTTTTCATTTACATTGTACTGATATTCTATTTATATGTTGCTTACTTTTTAATCATATCTTTAAGGCAACTGTACATCTAGGAATCAGTCATGCTAATATCCAGGGGTAGGTTTCTACCGGTTCTGTTCACCTCTGTAGAACTGGTAGCTCTGAAGAACAGCAGACATAGAACTGGTTCTATGTCTGCTGATGTTTTTGCCCACCCATCCACCCAGGCTCTTACCTGATCTTTATTTCCTGATTTTNTGCCCACCCATCCACCCAGGCTCTTACCTGATCTTTATTTCCTGATTTTTCAACTTCAGCTGCTGAACGAGGCACAGCTGCAGTTAAAAAAAGCAGGAAAAGAGGGCTGTTTCAAGGGCTGTGTCTCTACACACAGCATGCTGGTGACGATTTAACAGGTGTGCGGCTCACAGCATGCAGGGAAGCTCGTAAATCCCAAACTGGTAGTTAACCCTGTTGTATCCCACCCCTGCCAATAGCCATTGAATATCAAACACAGAAAATCTAACACTCCCTTCCATAAAAAGGCTTTTTTATTGTTAAGAGTAGAATAGAATAGAATAGAATAGAATAGAATAGAATAGAATAGAATAGAATAGAATAAAGTGTGATTGGACACACAAGAAATTTGTCTTAGTGCATATGCTCTCAGGGTACTTAAAAGAAAAGATTCATTTGTCAAGAGTCAATGACCTAAAAGGAACCTTGTCTACATTATATGCATTACAGGGCAATATTGCTCTGTAATTGGAAATTGTTGCACACTTTTCTTGCAGCACAAGGGACACTTCAGATGACCTGTTGTGCCACCTCATAATATTTCTGAACCCAGTTTAAAACATCACTAAGATCAAATTCAGACTATTTTTACTAAGATCAAATGCAGACTATTTCCAGCTATTGATGGTCAAGGACTAACTTGCAATCTATGCTTGAGAGTAAAACTCAAAAAACCACTAGCCAATAACCTTTACCATTTCTGCCTAATAACTGAGAACAGAGAACTGACTTATTTAGTACTTATTTGCTAGCCAAAATGAGTGCCTTGCCTTGCCCCCTCAGGTTCATCCTGAAAAGCACATCCATTCCTGAGCTTCACAAAAATTAAAAGAAATAATTTGCCAGCATTATGTCATTTTTCACTGTCTCTTCACTGGCAAGCTTCCAGTGCCTTCGAAGTCTTTACTGCTAGCCTACTGACAATTCTGAATTTGGGCTTCTTTGTTAATATGATACTATGCTTATAGCAGCTGGGAGGCAGATCAAGCCAAAAATCCTTTCTCTGAGTAGTAGAGACTGATTCTTCATGCAAAATGAAGAGAAGTGTTGCTTCTGAAACAGCATTTCCTACTTCAAAGTGTGCTTTTTCCATGCATGGATATAACTCTGGCATTGGCTGGGTTTGGCTGAAGAACAGATACCAAAATGTTTTAAAGAAATAATGGGGAGTCAACAAGAAATGGAAGCCAAATGCTAGAGGAGGTTAGACATTCTGTATCTGAACATACATGTGTGTGTGTGTATATGTATACACAGAGACACATACATACATATATACATACATATATGTGTATATCTGTCAATTTTTCCAGAATTTGGAATAGGGAGCACAGAGGGGAAGCATGTTTTGCATGAAATCTATTTTAGGACTTTGATGAAGCAAAAACATGCCACAACTTTTGGCAATATTTGGTTACAGGGAGCTTAGAAAAGTACAAGAAAGGGTTTGAGATATCATATGGGCCAGTCCTGCTTTTTAAAAAATAAAACAAACTTTTTAAAAATGTGTATGCTATAAAATAATTGCTTTGTGCTTTTGTACAGATTCCAGCTGCACTCACTTGCCTTTTTATGTATTCTTGGGTGGTTTACGGTATTCTAGATTCACGTTGGTTAATAGCTGTTTAAAAGTTGATTAACATGCTTTAAACCAGTAAGTAGCTCTTGCACAATTCCTCTTGCATTTTTAGTAGGACCTTAGTGAGAAGCAGCGGTTGATATTGTCATCTCTATACACAAAGCCATCCATCCATCATTAATATTTAAAATTAAATCATTAAGCAGGACAGAAGTGGCATATCTGCTGAAAATCAGCAGCAACTAATGGCTTAAAAACTTAGCAACTGAGGGCTACTTTTGGATTATTCCATGCTGTTGGGCTCCCCATTAAAATGCAAGAAAATGAATTAATTAGGATGGGACTATGCCCCCTGAGGTTGCTTACAATATGTAATTTACAAAGCACACATGCTTGGAGAAAATAGATCAAACAACTAAGATCTGAATTGGCAGCAGCTTCTTTCAGAGTAAGCAAATGAGCAAAATATTTATAGAAGACTATTTCTACTGGAGCTTTTTTCTATTCTGAAATATATTCTAGTTAAGTATACAAGTGAATGTTCAACAGCACTAAATAGCAGCTTACAATTGCATGTGGCTGAAAGCTTATCATTTTCCTTTTTTTAGTTGTAGTCTTTTATCAAGATTTGTTTTTAAGTCTACCCAGAAATTTGTCTCCACTATATCATAGGCAAAGGCTCTAGGTATTTCAGACCTGTACTCGTTAAAGCTAAGCCATTTATTGATGTACACATCTGTATACATTTTCTAGATTGTTTATGAAAGGAATGGACAAAGGACCCTGAATTTCCATTCTAGTTATATGGGAATAGAGCATCTAATGATTGATTGATGTGCCTATTTGTCTTGCTTTGTGTTTGTATTCTGTGACGTTCAGAAAAGCTAACAATATCTTTGCATCATTCACAGAAGTGTTTTAATCATGAAAAATAAGGATAAATATAATGTTATTGTGTTTTTAATTAGGAACCAAACATACAGTCTTGTTCATTGCTACATAGAGATCATAGAATAATGGTAGGGATGTTTTCTTGAAATATAATCCTGGGAAAATAATCTGGGTTGATATTACTGTACTAATTAATTTCCATTTGATGTTTTTTCAGAGTAATTTTCAGTCTCTGGCAAGACTGGAAAGATATACCATTGCAGTCATCATTATTATATTATAAAATATGTTATGCAGAGGGTTATACTCAGTAGCCTAAATAGCATTTTCTGACTGTATAATCCTAAATAATTTGTGGGTTGATTAATAAACAAGATAAAATTGTTCAATTTGTGGGATTGGGTAATAAATATATCATGAATATTTTTGTCTTGTGAATATGAATGAATAGTTTTATTATGACCATTGACCAGAATAGAAAACAAAAGCACATTAAAAATAAAAATATAGTAAAATGAAATGAGATAAAATAATACACTTGGTGATAAGTTCATCATTAGATAACCAAAGTCTTTTACAGAAATTTTATAGGAAGTGTAACAAAATTTAGCTATGTTTAAGGAGATTGAGTCCTACAAAACTAATAACAACTGTACATGAACCAATATTTATTTCCTGGGTAATTTACCAGTTAAGGAGTTATAAAGTGGATCCTTGAGTCATAGAGGGTACAGTATAGAGGAGAGTATTGTAGGTAAATGAATGCAGTGTAAGGCATTCATCTGTTTCTAGTCTTAAATTAGTTTTATAAACATTTTCTGACTACGTGTAGACCAGATATTAGAGTTATCTTTCCAAATGCTATTAGCAACTAATGACAGGGTAAAGAAGAAAAATCTATCCCTTTAACAATATAACCGCAAATAACCCTTTCTATTGAAGGTGTGTTTAGGTTTTATAAGGGCATCACATTCATGTATGGAATTGTGGCAAAAAAGATAAAAAAATTAGTCTTCCACAATTTTGTGCTTTCCAGATATGTTGAAGTATAGTTCCCATCCTGTAAGTAGACCCAAGTTATCTGAAAATAGTGATGAAGGATGGGTCTAAAAATAATCCAATATGTCATGTCAGCAGGTTGACTTTGGAAAGACCACTTGAAATTTTTGATCTTGCATATGGTTTGGACAAATAGAATATATAGTGCATTATGTATTATTTTTTGATAAATCTATTTATGTATTTATACATATGCATACAAATTTTACCATGAAAGGAATTCAGTTATTCATAACTATTTATAACAAACTGCATCCAGCATCATTTTATATGTACTTGATGAAAGTAAAGAAAGTCTCTTTCTTCTTGCAACTATAGCTAGAAAGTCCCTGTTTTCCTTCCATTTTAAAGATACAAGCAGAAAGAAGATGTAGAGCAGAGTTTTAAAATAATAATATTGTAAATTTTGTAACTAAAAAGGACATTCTCCAATTGCTGAAGATAAGTCAAATTCTTGTTGTGCTTTAAGTAATATAGAGAATTCCTGCTCAAAATTAGCACATTCAATACATCAGTGGTTCTCAACCTTTGGTCAGTGGACCCCTGGGCACAATGTCATCACAGGGGATCCAGAAAGGCTTGAAGAAATGTTATTTAAATCTTGAATTAAGTCTTGGGGGTCTGTGGCCATGGTCTATGGCCACAAAAGGTATTTAAAGAGGGGGCATGCTGAAGAAGTTTGAGAACAACTGCAGTACATTATATTAACTGGCTGTTACAGATCAATCCTCCTAGTTATTCATAGTTTCTCACTAATAATTCTCAAAACTTAGGCAGGCTTATTCCATGATTCTTAAATTCTACAGTAATTAAAATGCCAGAAAATTATAAACCAATATAAACAAAAGTTTCACAGATAAAAATATGCCCCAGTTTATCAAACCTAGAAATAGCTTTAACCAAATCCCTGAAACCTATTTTATGATGAGAGACTGAACAGATCAATCCATACTAAATAAAACATGTCAAAAAGATACTGTTTTTATGCAGTTCAGTTCTAAGAAACTGAAATGCAGTTGCAGCAGCTGGTTGAACACCTGCATAAATTAATATTTCTCAATTTTCCTTCTCTGTCAGCCCATTAATATACATCAGCAAGCTTTCAAAAAGTAAATTTTTAAATAACAAGTTTAACTATTCAAAACTTGGCATCAACAGAGTTGGCTTTGCTCATTTTGAAGGCAAAATGTTTCCTCTGTATAAAAATTAAGAGTCTGTCTTTAAACAAGAAAGTATGAGGGAATAGGGCACCTATGCTATGACATTTTCTCAAACAGTGCTGCTTGGAAACTTTTTAAGGGAAAATATTGAGGTCAAGGTTGCTAGTTTCCTCCCAATTAATGATAAACTACTGCTATTGTTATTACTACATTGTTGTAATAGCTAGTTGCTGCTGCTTTTTCTCCTCTGTTGTCAGTTTTCTCTCATGTTCTTTCATTTCTTTCTCTTGACAACAATATGGCAGTGATGAAAAGATTCCCTTGATGACTAATTTGCCAAGTCACCCATTTCCTCAGGTAGTACTGATGAAGTTAATATTTGGGAAAAACATCAGGAGTTGTTCCTTTTGCTGCTCCATGGGGTCCAAAGATACAACTCAGATGACTGAGAAAGCAAGCATATATTGCATTCTTTCTTTCTGCAAGATTATATGGTGATGGGGAAAAAAGAGGTGAACATATAACTATTGAGGGCAAGAGAGATTTGGAGAGCAAGTTACTTTACTGATATGGCTTGCAAGTGTTAGTTTGCATGTAATAGATTTCAACTGTTGCCCCCCAAAATGCTTGTTATAGGGCAAAGGTCTTCAAACTTAGCAAGTTTAAGACTTGTGGACTTCAACTCCCAGAATTCCTAAGCTAACATGAGTGGAAGAGGAATTCTGGGAGTTGAAGTCCACAAATATTAAAGTCTGTCAAGTTTGAAGACCCCTGTTGTAGGGCAATCAATCTTGTTGAGAGCAAAGAGGGAAGGAGGGAGAGAGAGAAATAAAAGACAGAGAAGGAACAGAAGGGAAAAGTATATTCTAGTCTGGAAAAGTTATATGCATAGGAAATCCTTTCAAAAGAATTAATGCTTTATCTGCCTGTTACTTCTCATTAATATTCAATAAAAGCAGCTATCATTTGTTCTATGGAACTGTAAACTCCCAACGAAGCAATAAGCAACCACCCAACCAACATCACTGGATGTCTTTTCTGGCTTTTTAAAAATATATTTTGATAACTTGAAGAGAGATACTTAGAACATGGAATGTATTAGAATGTAAGGGATATTCTGTCATTGTAAGTTCAAAGAGTATCTTGACACATTTGCAAAAGTTGTTTGTTAAAGGAAAAGATCTGCCAAGAATAAACAGTATACATTTTTTAACATGACCCTTAGATCTGAAATACACAGAGATGGAATATTCTTACTCTAAGGCAGGCTGTTTGCTTATCTTGTCTTGATTATTTACTAACATTGCCCAATTTTGCTGTTCAGTAGTCTTTGATAGTAGTCATTGGAGACTGGATCTTTCTGCATGATACTGATAATTGCAGATTGGACCCTTTTTACCGTATAATTGCAGAACACCCACTTTGAGTGGAAAAAACAAAGAAAAAGCAGACAAATTTGTCTTTCTGACCTTTTCAAGAATATGACAGCTTTTTGAAAGGAATGAGGATGAGGGATATGTCTGGCTGAAGAGAAAGTATCCCTTACCTTAATGGAAACTTAACACATCAACAGTCAAGAGTTCTGTGGCGTGGTTCTGTAAAGGAATTGAAGCTAAAGTCATATTAATTGTTGCAGGAGTCCCATTTAGGTCTTATAAATCCAGATCATTCACTATATGAATATCATAAGCACCTTTGCCAACATTGCTCCAGCAATATAAGCTGCCCTACAGACATTTATGTCTGGATTGTTATGTGCAAATAATTGCTAGAGCAAAGCTGGCTAAACCAGGACATTGATAATATGTGGGTCTGAGTGAAAGCCAATTTTCACAAGCCTAACTCATATCAGCTTTCCTATTTCTGGATAGATGTGTCGAACATGCAATTGTTTGTGAGAAGCTAATACTATTTGAGTGGTGTTGGTAAAAGATGGAGTTCCTGGGTGCTCAACCGATGTCTTCTATCAGTTCACTATACCTGAACAAAAATAAGAGGGAGGGGTACTAATCAAATATTGAACTCGGTTCAAGATTAGCAGAAATTGTTCTGCAGTAAACATCAGTACCTATTTTGTATAATTTTTGTCTGAATGAATTCAGTGTAGATTGCAAATAGAATGGATGCAGTCATCTCTACTGATAAACAATTATAAAATACAGAAAACTTAAAGTTGTTCCCAGCAGAGAAAGCTTTTCCTTCTCTCATAGGAGGCGGTAAAATCCCAAACTGTTTTATTAAGGCACCCATATTTCTTGCTCTTACAGAATCTTTCCTTTAACCCAATAAATGAGCACAAAACAGAATATGCCCACATATTTGTCAGCCTGCAATATACTTTCACTTCAAATGCCTCGAAAAAAACATGGATATTTGAACAATGGGAATTACATAAATGTTCTGATAATTTATAGTATTTTAAGACTTCTCTGCCATTTCATACATTGTTTTATATGGGGTTTTTGTGTGTGTTTTTTTCACAATGGGTAATCAAATCAAATCAAATCTTTATTATGGTGATAGACCAGCATAAGAAATGGGTAATTGTATTTACATGTTTTAAGTGTTGTATTTTCTTATTAGTGGCTTCTTTTAAGAACTACTTGAACTGTATTTTTTTTAAGTGTGTCGTAAAAGACAAGACAAAACTTCATTATTTAATAAATTATAAGGAAGGAAGACCATTAGTCAAAATTACTTGTTCTGGAGAAAATAAAATGGAACTTTTTGGTTCTTTTTTTGTTTGCAACCCATCCTTTGTTCCATTAGGTTTAAGAGTGACTTATATTAAAATAATAAAAGCAGAGTATTTCCTTCTCTTAGCTTGCAATCCAAATAAAGGCATGATACAGAAGACAAAAAGAGATGAGAAAGGAAAAGAAAATATATCAGGCATCATTTCTTAATATTTTACTTTTCTTTAGCTGCACTGGGAATTATCTTCTTAAAGGAATTGAGAAGATGCCATCATCTGCAGAACTGATGCAGTCCTCTTTCTTTAGGGCAATTGCTCCTGGCAGCTTCTGTGAGGAGATGGAATGATGTACAGTCAGATAAAATTCCTATGTTTCTATATCATCCTCCAATGATTGATGAGGTCCCCATATAGTAGAACTGATATGTATTGGAAACAGTCTCACCACATTGGAATAAAGACATGGTGTTTTCTTTATATTGCTATAAACACTTGAGTTAACTGATTTTTCCTTGAGAAAATGGTGGCTTGAGATGCCTTGTATCACAAAGGCCATCCCTCCCGAATGTCTGGGATAGGACATCTTTGGGAGTCCTCGTCCAAGCCTTATTCATGCCCTTCTTTTAAAACATTTTTGCAAGTTCCTTATGTTAAGGTGGATATATATATATGTATGTGTGTATATATATATATATATATATATTTGTTTTCTGAGGTTTAAGCGAAGCTATTTGTAGTGGATCTTTGTTATTCGGATTTTCTCTCGCGTAGATTGGAAGCTATCTAGGCAACGTTTCAACTGAAGTCTCATTTCTCATCTTCAGGCTTGTGTTCCTTCAGTCTGTTGCTTCTCAGAGTAATGGCTGAGCTTGCAGCTGTTCTTCCAATAGCAGTTAAAAGGAAGGAGGGCAGCTGCAAGCTCACATTACTCTGAGAAGCACACAAGCTGAGAAACAAGCCTGAAGATGATGAATGAGACTTATCGAAACGTTGCCTAGATACTTCAATTCTACGCGGGAAAACCCGAATAACACAAGATCCTTTAAATTTAATATATATATATATATATATATATATATATATATATGATATATATATACATACACAACACACACCACACACACGCTGTTCAGCTTCCTTCAGGTATTATCCCACGTCCTTTGTAGTTGTGCTTTAAGTTGTAGCAATGTTTCGGCAGAATCTATCTGCCATCTTCAGGTTCTGTATTGAGTTCATCTGTGAGTCAGGCTATCACAGCCGTTTTAGTTTAAAATTGAGGCTAGCCCTACTCTTGGTGCCAGGGATGGTTTTTTCTTCATCCCTGATTTGGTTGGGAGTTTAGTCGTGTTTATTAGTTCTTGGTTTCTGCATTTAGGATGTTTCTGGTTTCGTATCTGTCTGTTTTGTGGCTTTTAATTGAAGCTGGGCAACAACCCTGTGTTCCTGCTATGGAGAGCTTTCCCAGTGACAGCTTGCATATTACGCTTGAAAAAAGTGAACGGTTATTTATCTCTAATTAGGAAGCATTACGGGTTTCATTCTGCATGGTGTCACTTGGTTGGGGCGTGTGTTTTGGAGCTGGAGGCTATCAGAGGGAGTCTGTTATGTGTCAGTGTTTGCTGGCTTGTGGGTTGGGATTCTTTCTAATTGAGATAAACCGTGAAACTATAAAATAATATTTGTTTTTTTTAAAAGTTTTATGCCGAGACTGTTGAATAATATGTACTTACATGTATGCGTGTTTCAGCTTTCCTTCAGTATTTATCCCACGTCATTGTAGTGTGCTTTTAAAGCTTGTAGCTACAATCATGCTGAACCAGCATATCTATAATATAATATATATGTTTTTTTAGCCTTCTCGCTTGGGTACTTACATTTGTGCTGTTTAGCTTCTTCTGGGTGTAATTTATCCCACGTCTATTGTATTCATGATTAAAAGGTGTAGCTCTATTGTATTACTGAGTTAAATAGTTGTATGCAACGTTATCAGCAGAATCTCATTACTGCCACATCTGCAGGCTTTGTTAGGCTAGTGTGTCTCACAGTTTCCTCTGTTTTTCAAATTTGGAGGCTGGTCTTTTTCTGAATTGCTATTAAGCTGAGGTCTGTGTCTCGATTGACTTGGAGTTTGCATTATTGATTGGTCGGTTTCTGGTTTCTTCTGTTTTTTGTGGCGCTTTGATTGACTGCCAGCATTCTGTTCTTGTGTTGGAGGGCTTTCACATAGAGAAAGATCTCCACACCACAAAACAGACAAACACCTGAGCACAGGAAGAACTCCTCTTGATGCCTCCAACTCAAAACACCCCATCCACCTAGGCACGCAGTGAAACTCAGCTTGCTGATGAAGAGCAGCCGTCCTTTCACTACGAAGGCCTAGCTTGCATGAAAGCCATCCAACACAAAAAACAGAGTGCTTTGCCAGCACAATCAATGCCCATATACAACAGAAGAAGGAAAACCAGAAAACACCAATACAAATCAATATCACTCCAAGAGATCCAATAATTGTAACAACAGACCCAGGTTAATAGCCAATCAGAATTAGACAGCCTCAAATTTGAAAACAGAGAACTGTTAGAGACACACTTCGAATACAGAAGCTGATTGATGGCGATTGAGATTTCTGCCTGAAACGTTGGCTACAACTTTATAACAGAAACTATCTAATAGAGCAACACTAACTTTAACAGAACTACAATGACGTGGGATAATACCCGAAGGAAGCTAAACAGCACAAATATATATATATATATATCCCGGACTTTAGGAATTTAATATTTCCAGGCTCTTCTGCAAATAACAAAGAAAAAAAATGCCTGTAATGCAGAAGTCAGTTCTAAATTTTGCCTTCCAAAATGGCTGTTTTAAATGTCATGATTAATGGGTGTGCAGAAAATAAGACTAGAAGTCCTATTTTTAAAAAATATAATATTCATCTTCCTTGCTATATTTCACTAAATGATGTCTTGTGCTGAACTTTCAAATCTTTCCAATTGCAGTGAAATTGATCAAGTTTTTAAAAGCAAAATCATAATTATTTATAATAGGATGGATCTGGATGCATTGGTACATCACTGGTTGATTTGCAGTAAATCAGCAAAATGTCAGTTGATGTAATAAAAGACACTGATTAAATTATACTGCTGAAATTAAGTATCATGTGACAATGCATGGATTTTTGCATAAAAATTAATAGATTAGTCTATTCCACAAAATAAATTTGTTGGTATGGAATTCTTTAATTTTTTACTATTTTTTTTACACTGGATTGATACCTTGTTGGTTTGTGGATCGCATGAGTTTTAATTTCAATCACATAATATTCTATTAGCCTGATGTGTGCCCACTTCTGATATAAAGAATTAAAATATTTGATCCCAGTATGCCACTTAATTGCAGATATCTGTTTCTGTTGTATGTAATCATATTTTCAAAGGTAGTAACCACTTAATACCAGTTGTAATTGCTTTCCTGTCCTCATTTTAAACTTCTAAAAAAATTGGCAAGAAACAGAATGCTTGACTAGGTGAGATTTCAATATCATTCAATAGAGAGGTAAAAAAAGAAAACACTAATGGCTCTTCTTAGTAAATATTACAATGTAGATAGCAAGATTTGAAAGTGGCATGCTAAAATGTATAACTCAAGGATCAATAGATGGATAGATAAGACCAACCAAACAGCCTAAATATCTTTCTTGATCAATGCATAGACAAGTGATGGAAAGAGTTGGTGATTCAGTGATATTTGCCAACACGTCAGTTTTATAAATGCAGAAGTTCATTCTATTCACTATAGAGGGGCTTGACTGGAAAATAAACATATGAGGCTAAAGATTAGTTTTTCTCAATTGCTGTGTTGATTGGGTGTGATGGGAATTGTTGACTAAAATAATTGGAAGGCAACAGATCAGAAAAGACTGCTAAATATCATGAGAGGAGCACGCAACATATAGTGTGATAAAAAACAAAGAAATATTCCCATACAGAATCTGTAGCCCCTACATCACATTTACTCTTTTAAATGGTGAATTGTCAAATTAATAATGCATTTATAATCATGTAGGGATTTGTCTGGGTGGCTACTCTGATGGTAATGAAAGCAAAAAAAGAGGAGTTGTCTTATCTGTGTCCAAATGGGTACACTTTTTTCACATAAATTTTAACTGAATAAGCCAATAATGACAGGATGTTGACCATCTTGTTCTTTTACATCTGTAGAACTGTCATTCAGAGATGCTTATCAAATACAGTAAGTATAATATATGCAAACACACACACCTTGTTTAGCCTTGTGAACATATGCTGGGAAATCTGTGCTAAGGAGACAGGTGGGATAATTTGATCTGCTAGTGCTGGGGTCCCCAATCTCTGGGTCATGGCCCACTACTGGGCTGTGGCCTGTTCAACACTGGGCCATGTGAGCAATGGGCAAGTGTGAGTTGTGGATCCTTGTGATTGCACACAGAGCTCCACTTGTGTAACCGGAGGATGTTTACATGTGAAGTTCCATTCTTGCACATGAGTTCAAGTGCCGTCCACTGAAGCACCCTCCTCTCATACGTGAAGCCCCATTCGCATGAGTGATGTGCCCACCACTTGCACCAATGGAGCTGTGTGCGCGCACATGCATCTGCCACTCACATGCCTATCCTCCCTGACCAGACTGCTAAGCCTGGAAATGTTGGGGACCTCAGTACTAATGTGAACCTGTTTTACAAAAATATTTAAACTAGTGAGTCTTTAATAAGCCAAAAGACTGTTGTTTTAATTGGACATCTGTCTAATATTATGTACTGAAAATTTATAACTGTGATCACTTTGATGCTTTTAATAAATATCTATGGGTAATAGACAGAAGGAGGAATAGGAAGCATGAATGAATTATCACTTAATGTTTGCACATTTTGTAGAACACCCAGAATTCAGGCTTATCTTGTCCATGAAAAAATAGATAAAATCCAGATGCTGTGAAAGAATATTCACCTCCCCACAGGGGAGATTTGCAAGTCCCCTACTTTGGGTGTATAACACAGAAGCACTAAATCAGAAAGTATGAGATCATTAGCAGTACTTTTCCCATTGATTATTAGATATCCACTATTGCTCCATACAACTGGGATCAAAGTATAAATTAATTGAAACCTAAAAGGGTCCAGAAAATATTTCCTCCTATAAACTTCCAATGTTTATTGCAATGTTGCACCATTTCAGACTATGAAAATTTTTCTGATTTCTGTACTTTACAAGTTAAAAATTTATAGCCCTATACTTTCATCGCAACTTCTGTTTATGAATCTCATTGTTGCTATGATGATTTATATCCAAGATATTAGGATGTTTAAATTTCAGGTTTTGTAATTTAAGGTGACACACTTGAGGCACAGATCTACTATCCACTGATCCACAATTTCATAATGGAAACAATGTGCTATTTCAAGTGTTGGGTGCCAAATACTTAACTTACATTTGTAATGTTTTGTGTATGCAACAGTGATATTATAAAATTGCTCTGGATCAATATTTTGCTGGTTTCCTATTTAGAGAAAATTTCCACCATTCAAACTTATTACATGCCATAAAGTCATTGTAGACACTTGGTAACCATATAGATCAGGGGTCCCCAAACTTGGCAACTTTAAGACTGTGGACTTCAACTCCCAGAATTCTGGGAATTCCACACGTCTTAAGGTTGCCAAGTTTGGAGACCTCTGATATAGATAGATTTTCTCCATGATGAATGGTTCTTCATTCACCAGCTAAAAGTGTAGTGAGCTGTGTGGAAGTAGTAGCTGCTTGAAAATTCCTTCTGTATGCCTACTATTACTTTTATTGCAAATTGGACTAAACTCTAATTTTATGATGAATTTTCTGAAGAACTATCTAAAGTCACTTATTTCCAAATCTGAACCCCTTATGGATGCCTCAATCTTCCTTGTTCATACTTTCCATTGCTTTCCAACTTTCTTTTCCGTATTTGTTTGGTATCTTTTTCTTTCTCTCAACTTCATCTCATAAGACATCCAGAATAATGTCATCTAGATTGATGTTTCTATTAATTGGCTTTCTGGTTAATCACTTAGGACTAACAGAAAATGGTGGAAACCTGGATTTTATTTATTTGCTATGGCTAGCAGATGCTCCAGCTTTTTAATGTATTGTGTGGAGAGAATAAACAATTTTAATATTTTTTAAAACCCTACCTTTATTGTTTCGATACATTGAAGGTATCAGAATGAGGAAATCCAGCCTAGGAGTACAGTAGCATTCAGGAACTGTTCAGTATACAGTATAAACAGAAATGGTTCCTGTCCAGTTCTGGAGATTACCAAAAGTTCCATGTTAATTGCCTGAGCTGAAAACTTGCTTTTTCAAAAATATTTCCATGAAATAGCTCAGAGTAATAGTTTTTGCCATTTTATCATCATAATCACGCCATAAAATAAATGTAGTGGTTCCATTGGTATGCTGTGTCCTTGATCTACTCTGTCTTGTTTCAGAAACATTCTCTGCCCTTTAAATTGCTATCCCTTATGGCAAGTGTCTTCAAACTTGTCAAGTTTAAGACTTGTGAACTTCAACTCCCAGAATTCCTGAGCCAACATGGCTGGAGTAGGAGTTCTGGGAGTTTGAAGTCCACAAGTCTTAAAGCTGTCAAGTTTGAAGACCCCTGCCTTAAGGCAAATGCCAATTTACTCAGTATATATAAGTAAGCAGAAACTCCTAGATAATAAACCAGCATGTTTCTGATTATCTAGAATCCACATTGACACCATTGGGTCTATGGTCCTCTCAATTCCTGGGTCAATGTTGCATCAACAAACATCTTGATTTTTAAAAATACAGTGCAATGTCCCTCTTTAATTGATTTCAAATAATATAATAATCATAATTATAAGATGCTATTTTAAGAAAAGTAAATAATATAGTGGGTTTTCAAACTCCCGAAATACAGTGTTCCTTAATATAGTATGATAAGAATCTGCAGTCTGCTCGGTTTTTTCCCTGCTGTTTTGTTTATATTGCTATCCTGATGTCTGAGGGAGAAAAGATCAGCGTCTGTTTGGCATTTGACTTAGCACCCATCAAATAAACCAATTTCTCTCCCTCACTTTGCTTGCTTTCAGTTTTCAGCTCTGTGCAGAAGATGATTATTTTTTATGCTTTAAAAACACAGCAGAATCTTTTAGCTAGCAGTTACTAGAGAGTGGTTGTTAAACTGAAAGAAATATGACTTTCTACTTCTAGATGAAACTGCAGGGATCACACAACACATTTATTTGTGTTGACAAATGGGCCCTTTGTGAAGAGCAGTGTTGGGTGGCTTGTTTTTATCTGCAAAGTACCTAATGCTAGTAAAATGGCAGGGGCCTTGTTACCAATTGACATGACAGTAGTTTAGCTGTCTGTATTGACCATATTCTTTTAAGCTGCACCCTCAGATCACAATCCTACAAATACTTCAGGAAGAAACAGAAATAGAATCATTTTCCCAACCTTTGATTATCCGGATATGTTGGACAATGACTGGTTGGGGTGATGCTACCTGTACCCCACTATCCCCAGTTTGGGAAAGATTAAAATGAAATATCTGGGTTTCATTTTCACTGCTTTAAGAAAAAGGAATTAACTTGTGTCCGTTACCAATTTCAACCTTTTTTCTCTCCAACATTCTTTTGTCCCTGGTTGGAATGAACAATTTAGATGTAGTGTTGTTGATTTTAAAATTGCCCTATGATGATTGATAATAAGTTATGCCCTAAATATGGATGAGTTGCTAATGCCACTCATTTATCTTGGTAGTTTTGTCCAGGAAGGAAGTTATTTTGTTCAGTAACTGATTCTTAATCAAAAACTTGATGTTATTATGTATGGTGAAGAAATTTGTTCAGTAGTTGTTCAATATAAAAGAACAATTAGCAATTCTCAGACATGTAGACAGAATAATATAGGATTTGTGCCAAAATAAATATTAAGATCTTTGTAATATATTTTTGCAGTTCAAAAATGGATATAAAATGGAAATATTAATGAAAATGCCAAAAAAGAGAATATCTTAGATGAAGGTAATCACAAAAATGCAAAACATTTGTGCAATTTCTTTTGCTTAATTTGCAAGCTCGTGAAGAAGTTAAGGCTGGAACCAATTTTTGTCAGGACAATAAAAAACGGAGTGACCCTGAAAGATTGAGTGATAGTGGATATCATCCAAAACCATAATTCAGATTACAATAACCATTTTGTTTTGCAATTGAAATTGAACTTGTTAAAAAGAGAATTTGAGTCTTAGGGGTTTTTCCTACATAATGTCCTGTTACTATAAATCTGATAGCAAGAAGAATGACTTTGACAGTCAGGAACTGACCTCTTTGGAGTCCCTTGAGGTTGTTTGGAGGTCATGCCCTAGATGCAGCAGGGCAGAGAAAGGAATCATACATGAGTAGCTGCCACAAGACAATTACAGATACATATTTAATTATTCCCCCTAGATATAGTATCCAAGACCAGTTTATGTGTGTCATAATATCACTAAGATTTCCTCTACCCTCAGTGACCAAGAAAACAATTGACACTAGCAGCACAATAAAATATCATGATGTAATAAATGTTTCTAAAAGGTATGGAGGGATTATATGAACAGTTGTCATTTTAGGCAGCAGTGCATTATTAATACCCGACCTTAATTATTTGTGGTATGGAACCTAGTCCAGTTTAAAATGACAAATCAGTTACTGTAAATCAGTTCACATTGATGTTAGGCAACCTATTATATACTGAATATTTGACACAACTTACATGGGTAAAAATAAATATTTGTGAAAATGCTGCCTTTTTAGCCAATCAAGTTGCTTTGTGTTACAACTGGTTGCTCTAAGTGTCTCACATGATAACCAAAATACTTGAATGGTCCTCTTAAAATATAGTTAAAACCCTTTTCTTTATATTTATTTTGGTTTCACTAGAAAACTTAATTGGGCAGCTTCGAATAAATTGTCCTGGGGGAATCATTGAATAGATGATCCTGTAGATTATTTCTATCCTTATAGGGTCTTCTTCATAAAAGTGAAGCTTTTCTTGTTTGAATCCTGACCCTGTTTTCTGCCAATTTGAATACGTTTGCATTTTTAAAATTGAAATCCATATTACTGCTTGGAAACTGAATTCAATTTGTTTTCGGGAGAAAAATATTTTCAGTGTGAGCTTGGCATGGTCTGCTTTCTTAGTTTTCAAAGCAGCACTTGAACTTAATCTTTTGGTTTTGCCCATAATCAGCAGGGAAACCACAACTGCCCTCCCACTGCTGTGGAATCAAGCAGGATTTTTCTAGATCATAGCCAAGCAATTGGTTCTTCTCCCTGCTTTTCCTCCCCTTGTTGCCCAGACAAGTCATCCCTCCTGTCTCCACCCCACCTCCTCTTATTTTTAGGTCATTTATAATCAGCAGTCATGGAGCACTGGCCTCATTAGTGATACTGCCATTCCTTCAGTGCTTCAGAAATAATCATGGAGGTGGGGGGGCAAGCATGGTTTTTCTCCCCTGAGAGCCTGTGAATGATGAATTTATTTCAGTCTGGCTGACTTGCTCTGCCTGATTTCCATATTTATTTCAACAGATAATGTATTGTGGGAACAGCTAAATGTGCTCCTGAGTAGAGCAAGGTTACTGTTTGGCTTGAGAAAGGTTAATAGGAGCAGTGGCGAAGAGCAATTTATTTCAAATCTGATATTTGGAAGCAAAAAGCTTTTATGCTTATGCATATGTGCCCACAAACATTAAGTATTAACTTTGTCTTACTATCTCTAAAACTAAGGGTTAATGATGGATTTATTCATATGCAGCCCTCGGAACATAGAGTTAGTCCTTAGAATGCGATATGCCACCACCGACCCCTCCTCCTGAAGACATCATTGCTTTTGTAAGGGTGGACCCACCATTAACTCTTTGTGGCAGCTAATGATTTCAGCTTCCTCAGAACAATATCTGCTAATTGTAGCCAGTTGGAAGGACTAATGTTAAGGGACTCCTCTGCTTACTGAAGGCCTCAGCAAGTACTGGCTAGTGATTTCTGGAAAATAAACAACTTTACCTGCTAATGATTTTGTCATCTAAGGAATGACTACTTAGGAAACCTGTAGGCATTAACCTCCTTCATAGAAGAGAATCAATAAGACCCATTTTGAATATATTTTTGAAAAGGTCATATTTATAGTCAAACAAGCAGATCATACCAGATGTGATATCAACATCATTTCCATCATTAGTAGACAAAAATATGTGTAGAAAAAATACCATGACAAATGCACTAATGTTGTGTTACAAACTTTATGTATGATCATAAATTACTACAGAACATATTGGAAATAACTTCTCTGAGAACAGAATTGTAGCAAAAATCTGTCTATTCCAGAATCCTGTTTTCTACAGATGCTCACTAGATTTCTGTGGCAAACCCCTTTCACTGAGTCCGCATGGGAGAAAGGATGCCAAGTGATGCTCATGATCTCCATCTTGATGTCATAACTTGAAAATTACAACTTTACTTGCATCTAATAAGATACAAGTATGTAAGGATTGGATTTGTGTCGTAATATCTCTGTCATAATTTTAACACAAACTTTGTTTGCTGCAGTCATTACTACTGATGCATGCCATTTCTATAACCAGCATGACTAGAGCTCATTGATATCTTTATGTATCCGTCATATATTTTTTGCCATTCAGCATTATCAAGTATGAAAAGGAGTGGTGGAAAATCTGTATTTAATTAATGTGTATTATGTATATCTTGTCATAAATGTCTCTTTTTCCCCTTTAATCAACCTTTTTTCTTAATTAACAGTCTAAATACAGTAGCTATCTTTCCTGTTCTAGCCTTCTATACCCTTTTATAGGTAAATAGGGCTGGCAGGCGGCAGTTTTATAACATAAAATAACATTTTATGTTATTATTTGAAGGTGCTATAATCAAAACTGTGCATGATAGTCCAAATGTGATCATACTATTGATCTTTATAAAGATATTACTATGTTGGCAATTCTATTAGAATCCTTTTCTAATTAACTCTAATTCAGAATTTACCCTTTTAACAGCTGCCACAATATTTTCATTAAGCTTTCTGTCTAGAAGTCAAATTCCTTAGTAATCAATATTATTGATAATCAGAACCCATCAACACATGGGCTATTTTACTTCTATTTGCTTCATTTTACACTTAGTTACCTTGAACCTTATTTACATTTTGTTAACAATATTTTTAAGAATGGATATATTTTGAAATTCTTTACAATTTCTGTTGTTTTTATCACCTTGAATAATGTAGGACATTTCTATACCATGACTATGAGCCAATTTAAGTCTTGACTCTTGAATATACCTGGTTGTAATGGTATTCTTACCTGAAAAATTAAGCTATCTTTCAAAATTTATTTATTTTTGCTAGTTTCTTTTATTTAACGTAGCCCATTTTTGAATGATATCAGAACCTATCTTCTCCATATCTGTTAGACTAGCCGAGTAGTCTTACAGGAATATACTTAATATATGTTTCAAGTCTCAGGCTTTTCTTACATTTACTTAGTATCATTCACCAAATGTCATGAGAGTAGTGAGGAAAATGTTCAACTAATATTATGTTCCATTTATAATCCTGCCATGTTTCTCCTCTTCTCCCATCTTGTCTTTTAAACAACAAATTGCCTTTTGATTGACAAGTTTAAGAGCAATCTCTTTTAAGAGAACCCTTTTTGAAAGGCCACTGGATCATCCAATGTGCATTCTTGCTGAGATTTTCAAATAACTGGTCAGACTTGACTTCAGTCGTAGCAATAATTCTTTACACTCAAGACATTGAACCCTGTATTCAGGATTTGCTCACAATAGAAGCTTCACAGGCATGGTATGGCTAGTTATTGGCTTTCTTGCAGAGAAGAGTCATATATGTGTGGAAATTCTGTCTACTGTAGAATACAAAAATAAAACAAAAATGCATATGTTTGTAGATGCATCCCTGTTTGCCTCAGGTTTTAATCCTAGACCTCTTACTCCTACTTTTTCAAGTCAATGGGCTTGGACTGTTCTTTTCTTAGTTTGGATAAACAGAGACATCTGTTCAGTGTTTACATAACAGGTGTTTCTGGCTTGAGTATCGCTAGGTTTTTTTTCATGATAGTTTCAGCTCTTCCGTTAATTATTTCTCTTTTCCTTCCCCCTTTGAATCTAGAGGTTATACGTGCATCTCTTCCTATTTACAATCAGTGTAGGAGACTGTAGATTTTGTACCCCTCTTGGATTTCCATTTTTTAATCTAGATTAACTGCCAGAATCTGCCAAATCTTCCAGACCTTATTACCTTCTGTCTGAGGTTTTGTATTCATATATTGGAGAATTTCATTTGACCTTTGATTGAAGTCAAGGGGATTTCTCCTTTTCAAGCATTCCTAAGTCTCAGTTCTCTGGACGCAAAATAGCAGGAATGAGTTTGTAGGATGGAACTCACTTTTATTTTTTCCATCAGAAACTCTTCATCCCCACAACATTCTCATTCTTTCTCTTTCTCTTTCCCTCCCTTCCTCCCTCTCTCTTGCTCTCGTTTCAGCAAGATGCTATTTCTCTGTCCTATTAATCCTACGAATATCTCCTGTGCTCTCCTTTTCTTTTAATTACCCTCCCATATCAATCACAGGCAGGTTCCAAATGTGGAATCTATGGCCAGTCAGACATATGTAGGTATTGCAGATGGAACCACTAAAGGACACATATTCCGTATATATCTGTTGGTTTGTGAGGTAATTGCATATGAGACAAGTCTTTCCAAATATTCCAGGATGCACTTTCTGCACAGAAGCCCAAATATATATTCCTCAAATTATTATTCTTATCTCCAGTCCAAATGGCCTAAGTGATTCACCAGAGAAGCACTTAGGACTAAAAGAAAATGGTGGAAACCTGGATTTTATTTATTTGCTATGGCTAGAAGATGCTCATAGAAGACTAGCAGGTGCATTTTTACAATTTTAGGGAGTTCACATCATCTCCAGCTTTTTAATGTATTGTGTGGAGAGAAGAAATCTGATAGAAAGATATGCATGATTTCCAACACTGTTGGCAGGGATTTTCCAGCAATGACAGCAGAGTGAGAAGCCTTGGTATAATCTAGTTGATTTTTGGAGTGGTGCTGAGCAATATGAATTTCTTGGAGAAAATGTGAGTCCTCTGCAACAGGGAAGGATTGCAAACACTTGGTAATAGGCACTAGTGGTAATCATAAGTGCCTTGAGATTATGATATTTCAACTAGTAGTATACATAACAAAGCAGATATTGCTATTTTGTGGCTTTGGACACTTCTGTTTCTACAACTAGTTTTGCCAAAAGACAGGTGCAACTATACATTCCATGACTAAAATAAGTTTTTTTAAAAAAAATATTATAAAATATGAACAGGTAATCCTCGACTTATGACTACAACTAGGCCACAAATTTCTGGTGCTAAGTGAAATGTTTGTTATGTGAATTTTGCCCCATTTTACAATCTTTCTTGTCATAGTTGTTAAGTGAATCACTGTAATGGTTAAGTTAGTAACACAGTTATTAAATGAATCTGCCTTCCTCATTGACTTTGCTCATAAGAAGGTTGCGAAAGGTAATCACATGAGCCTAGGAGCAACCATTATAAATATGAGTCAATTGCCAAGCATCCAAATTTTGATCAAATGACCATGGGGTTGCTGCAAGGGTTGTAAGTGAAAAGCACTCCTAAGTCACTTTTTTCAGTGTCATTATAACATTGAAAGGTCACTAAATGGACTACCTGCATATCTATCAGATGTTAAATGATTGGATAAACCATGCCTTCAAACTCTAAATTTCTAGATTTCTAGTTCAGACACTGAAGTACAAACATGTTGTAAAAGACAATGTACTTTGTCTAGTCGGTACTCAGAGTCCCACTTTGAGGCAGATGGGTGGTTTAGAAGTACAATCAATAAATCAACACTTTATACGTTTTTATCATGACATTGTGTGGTTGGATTTCCAGATCCGTTTGTCCAAAATTGAGTATGCCTGTTTTATAATTAAAAGGTCTGAAGCAGGGGTGGGATGCTACCAGTTCTGCCCAGTTTTAAAGAACTGGTAGCTCTGAAGAGCAGCAGACACCAAACAGTTCTGTGTTTGGTGCTGTTTGACCCACCTGCCCACCCAGGCTCTTACCCAACCTTTATTTCTTGCTTTTTCAACCTCAGCTGCTTTGCGCGGCACAGCTGAGGTTGAAAAAGCAGGAAAAAAAGTGTATTTTCAAACGTTGTGCACCTGTGTGCAGCGCTTTTCAGCTGTCCAGATGGCACAGCTTAAGGTTTTTTTACATGTGTGCGCATATGAGTGAAGTGTGCATGCATGCACAAAACACAGTCATGGAACCATTAGTAACACTGATTGAATCCCACTCCTGGTATGAAGTCATTTCTGAGTTGACTTGGACTCCAAGGAATTCATGATGATAACCATATAGTTTTCTTAGGGACAACATGGCAGCATTTTCACCATTGCCTTCTAGGATTTATTTTCTATTTTTTACTATAGCTTACAATTCTGGAGTTTCCTGGTGGTCCCCTATTTGAGCATTTATCAAATGTGAAGCTGATGGGTTTTTTTTTAAAAGATGATCCAAGGTTTTCTATATGGCCACTTAGCTTTTCTATCTTTCAGAATTTTTTGGGTTTAAAGGAGGAGCATCTTAGCTTGCTAAGGCCATTTGGATTCACACCACTCCCTTTTGTTGGATGATCTTCCATTGTTCATTCTTTTTTAAAGGTTATCTTTAATTTCTGTGCACCTCTTAGTACATTTCGGTGGTTCAGAAATAAATAATATTTAACAGTTATGTGGCTTCTGGTTTTACATGCTGTATTGAAAAAAGAGGAAGTGATAACAATTTTAAAAGATCTCTACCAGTTGCTGAATTTTTTTGGAAAATAACCCTTTAAGTGGATTACTGTGGTATTATTAACCTCACTCAGTGCATACACACTATATGGGGTGTTCCTTAGTGTTTCATATGGAGTGTTTATTATCAGATAAGAAATTAACAAAGAATCTCAATGTTTACCTGGATCTGATATGGCAAATCTTGTCAAAATCAACCTGTACAGACAGGTTTACTCCATATGGATCTCTGAAAATTTCATCGTATAAAATCTGGAAATGTTTTTTTGTTAAAGATCAACAGAAGTGGCTATTTTAAAAGTTTTCCTTATTTTCTGAGAGGTACATAAGAGAGGCTTTTAAAAAAACAGGATGGCTTCCAAGTTATGGAATATAGTTTCTCAGAAGTTATTCTTGTATTCTACTTTTTCCATTTTCAGGAAAAGAGTCAAGATTCTCCTTGTCACTCTTTTCAGTCTAAGTTTGTTTAGCTATGATATCATTTTATAGGATTTTAAATACATTAGTTCCTATTTCATTAAAGAAATCTATACAACAAAGCTAGTTTAAAAATTGAAAAGGAAGTTTATGTCAAATTACAGTAGAAGGCATATTATCAGTGCACATTTTTGTTAATTAGTTACATAATTTAAACTAAGTTAAATTAGCTTAACTAATTTATATTAGTTATAATATTACTAATGTAACATATAACATATGATGAATATACCAATTATATTGCTTATATTATAATATANTTTAAACTAAGTTAAATTAGCTTAACTAATTTATATTAGTTATAATATTACTTATGTAACATATAACATATGATGAATATACCAATTATATTGCTTATATTATAATATATAATATGTTACTTATTACCAATATATTAGTTATAATATAAGTAATATACCTAAGATACATTAGATATAATATAACTAAGATATACTAGATATATACTTCTGAATGCAAGGAACAAAAAGCCTCAAGCTATTACTGACACAAGGAATTTGTTTCTTGCTCCAGAATGGCAGTCCTTTGTTAGGACTTCTCTGTATTCAACAGCTGCTGGATCTTTGGCAAGCTGAACTGGTAAGAGGAGCATCAGATGTTTTCCTGAAGCCTTTTCCTTCTTTTCTTCCCTCTCCCCACTCTTTTTCCTACCCTATGCTCTTCTATCTTTCCTCTCTCCAAACTGAACATGTACAGATTTTACGGTTCACTGGAGAATAAGTGGCTGTCATTTCACAGACGGGCCAGGATGTAATTAGCCACAATGCATTGAAGTAATGGAACAGATGTCTCTTTGTAAACTGAGTTTGCCGTTGCACATTCTATGTGTGTGACCTGCTGACTACTCAATGCTCTTCTTCTCAGCCCTCCTCCTCCCTTCGCTTCACTTCTGCTCAGTGTTTCTCAGCTAAGGCCTTAAGCTTCCTCTGAAGTAGTTGCTTTTTCTCTTAACTCATTCCCCCTTGTGTTGCAAGGCCACAGATACGAAAATGTTCACCAGCACAAACCAATCTATAATTCAGTAGCACAAAAAGTTGACATCAATCCTTTGCAGTTTCAAGGAATACTTGGTGCTTGGTAATGTGAGAGTAAATCATAAACGGTTGTTGCACTATTTAATTAATATTTTGAAAACTAAAAATATAATTGCATTACTGTCTTCCTCTTCTTCTTTCCAACAAGCTGAACTAGATGAACTCTGACTGGAAAATAATAGTACACAAATATACAAACGCAATCAGAGATTTCTTTCTGGTATGTGTGTTTAGTGCTGTATCCTTGAGCTTTCTTTGTTAAGCCCATGTCACAATGCACCAACGGATGCAAAGAGGATGTTGGAAAACGCGATGCATCCGTTGTGTACTCGCTGCATACGTTTTTCATATTCTCTATCCGTCCAGCATCCGTCTACCATGATTTCATCCGCTCAAAAAGTTTTGAGCTGCACAAAACTTTTTGAGCGGATGAACTATCCAACGCGTCCGTTCTACATCCGCTACGCATACAGGGAACATCCGTTACACATCCGTTGTCATCTGTTACGCATCCAGTCCGCTATATCCACTAGGCATCCGCTGCGCATCCACGCAACTCAAATCCGCTCCAGCGGAAAACGGACACAGGGAGGGAACCGAAACGGACGTGGAACGGAACACACAGTGTTAGTAGCGACGGACGTAGAAAGGATGAAAGCGGATGCAGCTCGGCTATAAAGCATTAAAATGGAAAAAACGTTCATTATAGGGGATGTATTCAGATAATTTAGGATGTCTGCAAGGATGCCTAGAGGATGCAAAGGGACACCGAGCGGGAAAAACCTATCTTTCCTATAAAAAGGGGGAGGAACTCACCTGGATCTCACTTTCAGTACCATAGCCCTGCTGTGCAGAACCTTTTCAGCCTTCATCTGGCTCTTGCTTGTTCCACAAGCATCCAGTCATCTCCACCATGATCGTAAACACTCCTTTTGGTAGCACACCATCATTCTGCAACAGTGTGAAGCCATCTTACAGGCTCTTTCACCTGTTCTACGGGAAGAAAAGGAACGGCCAAGAAATGTCTGGGTCCGAAGATGGATCGGGAGAAGAGGCAGAGTACGGGACTATACAACAAGCTGATGGTGAAGCTGAGGAACGAAGACCTCGTGCATTCCAGAACTTAATGAGGATGCTCCAGCCATGTTGACGAAGTTGTGGAGGAGTCTGAGACCCAGGGTTGACACAAGCCGAACACCAATTCCGTCCCAGCCTGGACCCTGGACTGAAGGTGGCACTGACTCTTGCGCCACCTGGCCTCTAGAACCACATTACAGAAACATGCAGTACGGCTGGGAGGGCACACACAACACCCATCAGCATTGTGGTCAGAGAGTGGTGCAGGCAATCATCGAAGAATAACTGGAGGAGCTCCTCCAGTGTCCCTCCACTGAACAAGGCTGGAGGAAACTTGCAGAACACAGTGGTATCAGAAGTGGAACTTCCCCACACGTTGGAGCCATAGAAAGAAAGCACGTGGCCTGCAAAGCTTCCAGTCAAGTCAGGGTCCACTTATTTCAACTACAAGGGCTTCTTCAGCATCATCCTCTTTGCCATGGGGTTGATGCTGACTACAAGTACAATGTACATCGATGCTTCAGGCAATGGGTCAGCTTCAGATGCCCAGTTATACAACGCCAGTGACCTCAAAGGAGGGGCTGGAACGCAACCTCATCATGGCTTCCCAGATCCACACCCCCTGCCCAACAACACGCAAGATGTGCCCTACTTCATCGTGGGGGATGATGCCTTCTCCCTCAGAACCTACCTCATGAAGCCCTACACTTGATCCACTCACCCCGTGAAGAGAGGATTCTTCAACTACAGTTGTCCAGGCAAAGACGGGTGGTGGAGAATGCCTTTGGCATCCTGGCCAAAACAGGGTTCCAGATACTTTCTCACCAGCATGCAGCATCATCCACGAAACCGTGAGGAGCATCGTGGAAGCTTGCTGCATCCTGCACAATCTCAGCGCACCCGCTACCCAGTGTTGCCCAGAACAGGCTTGTGGACCACCAACAAGCAATGTGGGGACATGGCCTGGGGAATGGAGCAAGGGCGAAACCTGATAGACACTGTGGATGTACCAGCCCAACAGAGCTTCACGTGAAGGGAAGAAGCAGCGCAACCTCCTGAAACACTGGTCCAACTCCCCAGCTGGAGCAGTGGAGTGGCAAGACAGGATGGTAGCATGCTTAGATGGATGCTTCCTTCACCTGTCTCATTCACACTGATGAGATTGTGCCAGGTTATGTTGAGTGGCCTTACAATGAATAGGGCATTTAAATAAGAGTTTTGTTCATGGTTGAAATGTGTGGATCAATGATTAAATTGTTATTGATAATAAAGGTCCATAGGTGTGGGCACCTGGGAGGTGGACCATATTAGTCCCACTATTGCTTGCACTGGAGGCTTATCTATCCCACAGCTATTTACCCATCCCACAGGTATCCCTGCCCATCCCATAATCATGCAAAGGCTTAACCATTTTCTAAATTTTCCACCAAGACTTTATTAAGTAAAAAGAAATGACCCAAGTGTGGTGAAGATCAAAGAAACCTTTATTAATAACCAGTAAAGTTGTAGGACTTTATTTAAAAAGCAAAAGGAACCAAGAAAAGTGTCCAAGCAATGATAAAGTCATCAGGTAACAACTCAGTCTCTGCAATGTTTCTCAGTCACTCTGATTCATGTCCATGGTCTCAGGGTGTAATGCGTAGGGGGACAGGGGACTGTGGAGGTGGTAGTTGATGGAGGTTGCTGGTCTGAGCGCCATTGGGGTGCCTGCCCGATCCGAGTGACAACAGGAGGATGGTGTGTTCAGGAAGCTCTCAGAAAGCTGGGCCAGCCCAGTGAGGTTGAGAAGCCCTTCATCCCAGGACCTGGGATGTCAGGCACAGGACCGATGACAGATGTTCTGAGGCCAGGCTTGGGCTGTTGGGTGGAGGAAGGGAGGGAGTAGTGGGATGCTGGTTGGTTGCAGCGCGGGTAAGGTGAGGCGTGTCGTGTGGCGTTGCGAGGAAAGCATCTGTGCGTCGTTTGGCATCAGTGGCATCTGTAGGCGTTGGTGACAGTGCAGGTGGCATCAGTGGCATCTGTGACGTCTGTGGCATTGGTGGTATCAGTGGCGATTGGGTCTCGGTACCTGTGGCGTGCGAGGAACCTTGTTGGACTGGGAAGGGGCTGCCTGTGTGGTGGAACTCCTGGTAGTCATTAAGCCTTGGAGTAGAGGAGCGTTGAAAGCGTTGGAAGAGCTGTGACATCGCCTGGGTGGAAGGAGCAGGGACCTGGATGTGGGTGGGAGAAGGTTCAGCTGGGCCTGGGAGGGTTTGGTGCAGCAGCGCCGTTGATCCTTCTCCTTACATCACCTTGGTACTGGGGATCGGGCATGTCCATGAGGGTCTGAGGTCACCGCTAGTGAGGCAAGGGCTTGCGGTTTAGGATGGACTCGAAGTGTACCAGCTGGAGAGACGAGAATCTGCGCTGGTCTTGATGCGTATCCTGACTCCAGCAGAACAGTGTGGCTCCTGTCCCTCGGTCTGCTCTCTCTGCCTGCTTTTTTGTGGAGGTAAGGTGTGGGGTTTGGTCCGTAGGTTGGTCGCTTGCCTTCTTCTTGCCTCCATGTGTGTGAGAGGAATCCTCCAATCCTCCAGCATAGGGTGTGACAGCTGTCGGTGGAATCCCGGCGATGCGTGTGTGTGTGATAGTGCTCTGTGGAACCTGCCCCGCAGAACCGATCCGAGACGGCCCGGTTTGCTACACGGCCCAGAGAAGGAGGACTTCGGAAGTCTTCCGGCCTTGCCTCTCTCGAGATGGAGTGCGAGTAGGACAGTAAAGGCGCCTGATCTCACCCACGCGTGTGGAACTGGTTCACCGGGCTGTGCAGGGTAACGGCCTGGCCATCGTATGGCACGTCGGATGAATTAAGAGGGCCCTTCCTCTTTTAAACGGCAGGTTAGGATTGCTCTGCTGTGCCAATTCGACAGCGTCTCGCAGAGCAGCTGGGTGGCCTCAGATCTGCTCGCTTGAGTAATCTCCAAGGCTTATGTGCTTTGTCACACCGCGTCCTCTTGGCCACAGACTTCTTCAGTGGGGTGTTGCATCCCAGTCTATCCTCTGGGTACCAGGCCGTGGCTGTGCAAGTCTCTTTTGCACCCAACATCTGAGGAGGACACTGCCTCACAGCGAGCCCTCAGGTTGTAGCCCCCAGGCTCCTCCGCCTTTCGGTCTCCAAAAGCCCGCTGTATATGGCTAAGAGGGATGAAATCTGCTACTTCCTTATGTTCCATATTAATAACAGTTCTCCTGGTCTCGGCCTCTTTCCGGTCCATCAACCAAGTATTACTTGGCCTCTCTTCTGGCCGCCATCCCAGAACCGCCCCTCTGGCCCTACCAATGCCTGTTCTCTTTCGAATGGGTGGTGTGTGCATGGAATGAGTTAACCCTGGATGCTTTACCATTCGCGCTCATACAACCACTACCCCTGCCCGCCACTCCCTTCCTGTGTTCTTCATGAAATTCTGGCCACTTTTGTCCGTGCGTTCTCTCGTCCCTCCTCGATTGCGCTAAGTGCCTCTTTCGCGACGCACAACTCCACGGGGTGTATACAGGGCTCTTGTGAGGGGTAGATGGGTTCCCACCCAGACTCTAGCTGTTAGTTCGTCGAGATAGCAAGAGAAAGGCCATAAGACACAGCTTGTTCAGTCCAGGTGTAGAGGCAGAGTCACCCCTGTGGCTGAGGGGATCAGTGGCCTGCTAGGCACCAGCGAGCAAGAGACGGCCGCAGGCGACGAGTTGCTGTGGGCTATCATGTGCTCCTTCAGTTAGAAGGCCCAGGCACAGGTCTAAAAGCGAAAGATCATACATCCGAGTCTCTGCGTCTGCCGGGTCATCCTCTCGCACATCGTTGCACTGCGCTCGCGCCGACGCACCTGAACCAGAGTGAGCGCTCAATCAGCAAGCTTTCAGTTCAGCTCGGAGCAGATGCAGGAGGGCTGGGTATTAGGGAGTGTGCATCTTTAGTGCTTCCACTCTATGCGCTCTGCGGCCTGATAGCAAGAAGAGTGAGCGACACGGCTGACTTCCCTCTTCTTCGCTCCATGGGTCTCCTGAGCAAATGGAGCGAGTCTCATCTCTCATCGGCTTACGTGGTCTCCGAATAGTACCTGTGGGGTAGTTCTACGAGATCTGATATCTTGTCATTCGACAATGGTCGGAAGGATCCTTGGCTGGAGACAAAGCGTGCACCTCTCCTTTTATCATCATTCTCGAAATAATCGTGGGGTGACACCCAGTGCTCCTCCACCCTCATGGCACAGTTGATCCACTTAGGCGCGCACACTCACTTATGTTGCTAATGCTACAACCCACAAGTCACGTGCTGGATCCACGCACCTACACGAACATGTTAGTCTCCGTGTTATACTGATCAGTATACCGAATTATATCCTACCTACGCAGTGCCAGGCATACTCTCTCTCTCCTTGCTATGCGTGGTCCACAGACCCACACATACCCGCTCTATATAGACGTGAAAACCTCCGTTCCCCCTCCGGTCTAAGTGCACTCCGCACAAATAGATGCCATTGGCATCTCACATACCCACTCTACCATCCCCGCTCAGGATGAGGGCTCCGCTTTGAGTGCATCGTTTATACATCATAATCATACTCAACCTGCCGCCCCGATCCGTGATGGTTGTCTGCTAGTTTAAATGCCAAATTTGGGGCACCTCTCTAGAGAGCAGATAACAACGATGGAAAAATCTTGCGGCATCCGCTATGTCTGTTTACATACATGTTGCATCCGTCGGGCTCAATGTGAACCTGGACCTACCTCCTTGATAGAACAGAAGTAGATTTAATGATTATCACACTCTGTTTTTGTTCTTGAAAAATTAGGCAAGAATTTCACAGAGTCTAGGAAATGGACTTTAGTTGAGCAAGCACAATTCTCCCATGAGCTGCTAGAGCATCCAGTAGTGGGAGGGTGCTTCAGGTCTCTACTTGTTTAGCTGGGCTTAATTGTGGAACGCTCCTTCCTCCTCCCGGGACTCCTCCTCCAGCATTCCCCAGTTTTGGCTCAGCCTCATGAGATTAGAATAGCAGTGCTTTTTATTATATGCTTGGCTTGAAAAAGGAGACAATTCTCATTAAGGTTTGCAGATAGTCATTTCCTCTCCGTTCTAACAAAAAAATTTGTCTTTGGAACTTTGCCAAATGGCTGCCATCACCAACTGGCCATCAGAGATCGCAATATTAAGAAGCGCTCCTTGGTCCTAAGTACGGGAGGCTTTGATTTTCATTCCCACCCCACAATCGCTTAGCCCTCCCTTGACTTGCCGATCACCGTTTAACATTATAAAACAGTGTGGGCTTTTTCTCTTCTTGCTCTCTCTGATTGTTATAGCAGGTTTTTTTTCTCCAAGAATTGCCGTTTATAGGCGGTGGAAGTGTAATCGTTCAGGTGTATTTTTCACCCCTCCCAGCTGGTTTTAGCCTAAGGGAAAGCTGTGGATGCTTATCCCTTTTCTCGGTGGGAGATTGTGCTGGGCCGCATGCACCACAAATAATGGCGTCACCATTTTTTTGCTGTAAAGGGGACCCACGGTTGGCACGTTGAGTGCTAATTCAACAGACTGTTTTGGTAATCCATATTCCAAGATTGAAGGTTTTTTTTTTTTACATTAAAATACCCTGAGGAATTCATTAAAACCTCGTTTCGCAACCATATTCCAGGCCTTTGTTTAATCTTGTGCTTGTCGGCTCAACCCCACGAGTTCTCCCTATCAGCGACACAAACAGGGAGCACCTAGGCCTGTGCATAGACTGTTGGAAGGCCTGTGGAGGTGAATTGGCCTGCTAGGCGTTTCTCGTTTGGCTGATTTGGACATGCCAAATTTGAGTATAATTTGATACCCATACGCCCTCGATAATATTAATAATACGAAGAGTAATCTATTAATCATACCAATATAATACTTAAGCATATCACAACAATAATAAATTATTTTTGGTTGATACGATTTCCAATTTTTGAAGCCAGATACCCATATTTTTAAAAAAGGAGGATTTGATTTCAGGGCACTCTGTCCATGCTTTGGCCAGGGCCCCTGGGGTGCGCCAAACCTTCCTAACACAATACAGCATAAAATAACAAGCATACTGTTCATTCACAATCAAAATGCAGGGTAGTGGTTCATACACCTCCCAGCTTCAAGGGGCAGTCCAAATCTCAGCACAATCCTAAGCCAAAAAAAAAAGGGACTTCCAAGGCATCAGAAAATGGAGGCCAACAGGTGCCACAAGGCACTGGAAAAAACAGATTAAGTTAGCACACAGGAGGCAACAGGGACCTGCTCAAGCTTCCTCACCTCCACAGTCCAGAGCGCTTCCTCCTCTTTCCCTCTCTCCTACCCCCTTAGATCTCTTCCTCTCACCAGGCACAGCGTGGTCCCCAGAGCCAACAGGCCAGTAGCTCCAATCACCAACCATGTGAAGAATACCCGAAGTGATCGTTCACACCAACAGCTGCCAGTCTCAAACAAGGAACCCAATCTCTTACAGACTGATGTGCCAGAGCGAATGAAGACCTGGATGGAAGATGGCTATCTGGCAGGGATTGCAAGGCAGGTCTGCAAGCATGCAGTCTGACGCAGAAGAGTTCATCCCACACCCGGCTGAGTATGTTCCGCAATCAGTTCGCGTCATATGGCCAGTCGGACTACACTATACCCAGGTACAGTGACAAGGGTATGCCTTCTACAGGAGCGGCAGAGGAGGATCAGGAGAGGAGCGGAGAGATGGAACACATTGAACACAGTGGAACCAGAGTGAGTCAATCAATGCATGATACTGACCGGCCATGTTGGAAACAGACCCCTTAGAAACGGGATGTCTTTGAGGATGAGGGCCATGTTCCCTGACCAACCTGTATTTTTACAGGGCCTTGTCCAGCCACAACTTTTCAAAATCTCTATGGTTCAAGGGCCAAAAAACACTGCGTGCCTGGATAAAGCCGGCCCCTTCTACCATTTCAACTCCGTCAGACAAGAGGACCAGAGGATCTTCATCTTCACGCCAACTGTGAGTCGAGGCAGAATGATTCCAGTCCCTCACATTGTTTTGCAGGGACCTGGTACAGAAACAGTGGGCTTCTACAGTCAGTGTACCTGGCCCCCACTGGTTCGACAAGAAATTCTTTTAATTCTGGCCCCGATTTTCTTAAATTGTTGAATGCCTCCTGAGGTAGACGAACCCATTGTGGATTAGCGTCCTCATCCCTCCATTCCCAGTGAGGCGCTGAGGCATTAAAGGCCGGATGGACACAATGGGCTGAGCTAGTCCTATGCAGGACCCATCAGTCTGATGTGTGGACAATCAGAGGGGCCACGGCAGCTTCCTTCTTTACGTTCTTCCCTCAGATGGCTCGCGGCTATTTATGCGGAGCATGTCCCCAATTCTAACACTAGAGCACACCAAGACCATTGCAAGCTTATAGCAGCTGAGCGAATTCTCAGCTGGAAACACAACCTTTCATCTGCAGTTAAGTTTTCAGCCAGAGCCATCCACTTCACAAAATTGTCACCAGCACGACGCTTGCTATGCGTTAAGAATTGGCAAGTGCGATATTTAACATAAAATGCAACTCGGCTTCATCTTCTCTAGCAGAGGCAACTGTTTGGCCTTCCCTCGATCTGCTACTTCATCGAGACTCAAAAAACAAAAAGAAATTGTGACCTTCCTTTTTCGGAAGTGACCCTAGAAACCTCAGTCCTTTCAGGCCTTTTATCAGGGACGCATTCTCAACCAGAACGAAAGACCCCCACCTTTCGACCACGGCAACAGCCAGAGAGGTTCAGACTTGGGGATAGGAACAGAAGTAAGTGACCAACCAAGAGAATCCTTCCACAGGGAGTGGGAATAGATTTTCTTCCGTGTGGGTCCAACAAGCCCGATGGGACCTGGCCTCCCATTGGTGGCCGCCTTAAATTATGCTCATCGGACCTAATGGGACTCTGATTCTGAATGTTCTGATTCCTGATCAGAGACAACGATTTCAAGATTTGGCTTGCGTCTGGAGTTTCAATCCGCTCCCCCAGACTTCTTTATGTCGTCCCTCTTTCCAGAGATCGGTTTAAACGAAATCTTTGGAAATAGCTATTCAGTGCGTCCTGACATACAAGCCATCCAACCAGCTAGCTAGTACCAACCGAGGCGAGGCTTCTATTCACGTCTTTTTGTTGTTTCCCAAAAAGTTTCAGTGGGGTGACAGCAATCTTGGATTTGAACACCTTTATCAATTTTTAGTATATCAAGCAAATTTTAAATGCACACCCTACAATCTATCTTACTTCGGTATCAGAAAAGGTGAACATCCTTACCTCCATAGATCTGATGAAGGACGTACTTCATATTCTCAATTCGCCTTCCATGATATTTTTTAGATTCTGTTATAAAATCATCCATTTTGAAATATGTCCGCTCTTCTTTTTGGACTTAGCCTCTGCCCCAGGACCTTCACAAAGGTTCTTGGCAGCTTCGCTGCTCATCTCGGGGTGGTCCCCCATACGACCTGCAGTGTTCCTGCAGATATCATTAATTTTGTCATCTTTGTTCATCATCAGTTATAGATACTCAGAACACGTTAACTCCCTACAAACTACATGGGGTCTCAATCAATTGGGAAAAAAGTCATTTAACACCTTCGACTCGATTAATCCATATGGGGCAATCATAGATACAGCGGAAGCAAAGTTTTCCTGTCACCAGATAGACAAAACATCATTCATCAAATTAGTTAAGGAGATCAGGGTTCGTAGGAGGGGTGTCCCTAGCTGATCTATCAAATTGTTAGGCAGTTCATCCAGGCGGGTACTAAGAAAGCCATCCTTAGAACTCGAAAGATAAAATTGACCTGGAAAACCAAGCCATATAGAAAGTTCCCTGTGCATCATGCCTGGCCACATACATTGGACAGACAATAGAAGAATAAGTACCCACCTGGATGAACACAAAATTCAGTAAAAAAGCTGGAACATACCTCCTCACTAGTCCAACACATTAAAACCACAGGTCACAAAACATCAACTTCAATGGCACTAAAACCTAGCACTATATAGAAACCCCAGCCACAGGAATCATCAGAGAAGCCATAGAGATTGAAAAAAAGACCTGAAAGCATTGAAAAAAGACCTGAAAGCATATTGTTAGAAGAGATCATTTGGAAGCCTGCACTCTCAAATAGAAAGATCTCCACACCCACAAGCCAGGCAAACACCTGGGTACAACAAGACTCCCTCTGATACCTCCAGCTAAACCACCCCAACCAGACATCCAGATAAACCAATTTTCCTAATAGATAACAGCCGTCCTTTTACGCCGAAGCAAGCTGCACTGAAAGCTCAATACAGGAACACAGTTTGCCAGCCAATCAAAGCCACAAAACAGACAGAAGAAACCAGAAACACCAATCAAACAAACTCCAAACAATAAACGTTAGACCTAAGACTCCCAACCAATCAGGATGTAGAAAAAACCATCCTGGCACAGCAGTAGAGCTAGCTCAAATTTAAAACTAACGGCTGGGATAGCCTGACCCACATACGAACTCAGTACAGAAGCCTGATGATGGCAGATGAGATTCTGCTGCTGAAACGTTGCTACAACTTTAAAAGCACAACTCCAATGACGTGGGATAATACCTGAAGGAAGCTGAACAGCACATACACACACACACACACACACATATATATTACATATATTACATATAAACACACACACTGTTAATTTTGTCATTACTTCATAATCTCCAATTTAGATATTGTTAGAATGTTTGTCCTCATAGCCAAAAGCATATATCTTCGTAATTTATAATAGCCTTTCTTGATATTGTCTTGAATTATACCTCATAAAAAGGACAGTGATTTCATTTGAGAATTGATTTCTATGATTATCTGAATGGTGCGGCATATGTCCAGATTCTATATTTATGCATTAATTTGAACAACCATTGCTGGATCTTCAGTGATTTAATATTTTAAATATTATTACCTAGTAAGGCTGAAGTTTTTATAAGTGTTTAAAATATATCTAAATAAGATAAGCCAATAATTAAAACCAATTGAAATAAACTGGAAACTAAAGAGGACAAACATGTAAAAGGATTAAACAGGCATTTTCCTGACTGTGTCCAGATACAGCTGATACAAATGATAAATAACATAAAATGTTTAACCTGTTTCCAAATTTTGTTTCGAAAAAAGTCCCTGCTGTGTCAAGTTGAAACTGTAATTGGCTGCTAGGGAGAGAAATGTCACAAGAGGTCTTAATTTTATAGCATTTTAACACAAGATAATTTGCCATTATTCTGATATGTGCAGAAAATTCAAATATTGACTTTTAATATCAACTGTATGAGACTATCCCATCGAAAAACAATGTGTTTTTGTTTCAGTTTCCCGTGTGGCACAATCTGGGTTGAGCATAAGGTTATGTTTATGTATTATGTTAATATTAAAAAAATTCTGCTCTAAGCTAGATTCATATAACATGCTAAGTTAAAGCAGAACAAACTAAAGCATGATTTACTTTGTAAACTTAACTGTAGTGGCTGTCCAATGCACCTCTCATATTCCTACACTTTTTGTCTACTTCAGGGTTAATATGTATCTTATTAAAAAGGAAGGGGGTAGAAACTACAAGATAAAAAGAACAAAAATGAGCATTGTATTGCAGTCAATTCTTTTAAATTTGCTATCCTAATTTTTAAAATGTTTGCTGTGGGCAGAGTTATTATGCAGTATATATTCTGTTAGGAGAAACCAATTCTATTCTATTTACTTGGTGACATATTTATAATATTATAAAATACATATTATTTAGATTTGTTTTTGTTGTGATCTAGGAATATTCCCAGGGTCATCTTTAACTGCTTGGAAACCCTAACTCGCATGTTAGACCATTATTACAACTTTATTATTTATTAATATCTAGACATACCTAGATTTCAAACATCTCTGGAAGTTCTGAGGAGTTCTTAGATCCGTTGAAACACAGACAGTTGTAGATCATTTCACACTGTATCAAGCATAAATGGTATGGAAGTATCCTAAGACTGTTATAGAAAAAAATAATTGAGCAATGCACCTCCTCCAGTTTATCCTAATTTTACCATTGTACACCTACTGTAGGTTTTTTTTTTATGGTTTCCTTGAGCTCCCTTGCTTATCTGTGTTCAATAATTTGTGTTTCATAAATTTCAGGTACCAAATCTTATTGAAAAAAAAATCTAGCATTTTGCTTCAGGAAGAATCCATTAAAGATGGTTCTAAAATATACAGCTGTGGCTAGTGGCATCTGCCCATGAGTTCAGGGTCTGCATTCTCAGGCTGTTACCAATGTTTGACAACAAAGCTAACGTACAGTATATAAAGTTCATCATTGTATCTTGCATAGCAAAAAGATATGATCTCTTTTTTGCAGTGCTGAAGGATTTGTGGGAATATCACTTTGCTGTTGCTGGGATCTCTTGCTTCACTCCCTTTGTCTTGTAAATCATTACTCTCTTTCCACCTTCCATAAAGTTTTAATATTTTACATCTGTCACCCATCTGAAACATTCTAATCTAAACCATATCTCCCCCTCTCCTAAACCATGTCCGTGGAAGACCACAAAGACAATGAAAAAGTTTTGCATGCTTTGTCAGGTTTAATGTTTTACCTAGAGAAGGGCCTCCTAGCAAATATTAAAAAATTGGAACAGAATAATTGGCATGTAAAAATAATTGTTCTAGAACATAAATTTATTTTTCTACATTCAGATGACTACATTGCTCTTTGCCATTCTCCTTTTGCAGTTTCACTACTTTTGGATAGAACATTTTCCCCAGTCTGTCTTTGACTTGAAGTATTGTCTATATTTAGGTCAGTGATATGATGAGAGATATTCACAAGTTGAAGAGTGGAAATTGCTTCTCCAGATATCAGTGAATGAAAAAAAAATCCTCAATGCAGCCCCATCATCCTTTTTATATTTTTTCAAAGCAACTCTGTACAAGAGACAGCTGTCCTTTTTAGCACAAGTTGCAAAACACACTCACACAACCCACACATACAGAAATGATTATTGATGATATTGTGACATGTTAGATTTCTTTATGCACATGTTTACTTTTTTTTCTTTTTTTCATGCTCCGTTGACCTTAAGAAAGTCAAAGTAGGAAGGCAAAATCTCTAGTTGATACTCTGGACATAAGTAGCCAGTATTGGCATTGGCAAATCCTTGGCCAAAAGTCAATCAAGTATTTTTCATATGTGATACTAAAGTAGACAGATATTTCCTTCCACTAGGAAGGAAGGAATTAATAGGCTTCTTTTTATTGCCCTTCCCCCTTTTCATTTAAAAGAGGAAGCTGTGCTTTCTTTATACAGTATTATAATAAAGAAGAGGAAGAGAGACAGAGAGGGGAAGATTGTGTCAAATAGTTGAGAAGCTGCTCTCTTCTACTGTAAGACTTTTCATTCTCAATGTGCTTCATTAATTTGATGAGCAGACACAGTTAAAATGCTTTGTACGAGGAAATCAGCCTTAGGGTCTGCCGGAAGTTTTAAGAAAGTGAACTGCTAATGATGTTGAAGAAATACCTGTTGGGGATAAGAGCTTCTCTGGACAGCCTTTGGGGCACATTTTATTAATTGTGGTTTTCTTAATTAGATGAGCCAGCAGGCTGATTGAGATTGGTACTCCATACAAGCCTTAAACTATCTTTCTGTTGCCCTGCTCGGTTGTTGTTATTAAATGAGCAAGAGATTGTACATATGATATATAGGCAAGCCATTCAGTCCAGATAGATAGATAGATGATAGATAGATAGATAGATAGATAGATAGATAGATAGATAGATAGATAGATAGATAGATAGATAGAGATATAGTGTGTGCAAAATCAACGAATCATTTGCCTTGTTCCTCAGAAAGCATGCCCTCATGAATATATACAATTATGTATGGTTAATTTATCATCCTTAAATGCTATAATTTTTAATGTCAGGTAGTTTCAAATCAAACTGGCAAGCCTCAAAAATGGTAGCCTACACCTGATTTGTGATTTGCATTGAATTAATATTCAAGTCATTTTGACCTTATTCCCATGAATTCATTCAATTCTCCCTTTTTAAATTTAATCATTTTTAAATGATAATGTCATAATTTCATTTCCTAGAAAATTGAGTATTGTGTATAGTCTTCAAGAGGTCAGAACCTGTAGCAGAGTTTGAGGAAATAGCCATTTAAGTGAAATTAAACATTGCTAATATATGTTGATAGCTATGTCTGATAGGCTTTAGAAGACTAGAATATATGTACCTCAGGGTTCAACTGCAGTGCCTTTGGTGCTCATTGAGCCTTGTTGTTGGTTGAATCATGTTCAGAGTACACTGAGACTCCATTGATAGGTTTTAGTTGTAGGGTTTATTTTTAATTTTACATTAAATTGCAACTCATCATTTTTGACTGGATTCTTTAACAAAATATGAAATTGAAATTGGTTTAGTTTTTTCCACTTAGCCTGGGAAATTATCCATATACCAGACTGCTAAGGTACATATTATCCTGTTTTCTAAAGAAAGAAAGACAAATTTTCGAACTCTTTTCTTCTTTAAAAGCTCAGTCTTTATGCTTGAAAAGTATTCAAGATGACCTTTATTGACTTTAGTAAATCAGTGATGCCAGTATATCTACCTTGGAATATATATAAAAAAGTAAAGTTCGCAATTTTCCTACCATACATAGTCATACTGTATATGTCTTTTCATATGTTGCAAACAAGACCTTTATTATAGGACTTAGCTATTGTTTTGTAATATAGTTTCAGATTATTTGTTTAGATGTACAGGTCATGAAATGGAACAAAAATATGATGTCATTCTATTTCATATTATATCAGAATTAACATAAGAACAGTCAGAACCATGATTTTGGATCTACATGAGTAGGACCTAGTAATTATTTCTGAAGCACAAAAGGAATATTGTTCTTCTTTCTGGTTGCTTCATGTTCTGGGCACATGAGCAATCAAATAAATAAGAAGGACCAGCTATAGCTTATTGATTTCATTCAATTTTGACCAGGTATACCGTATATACTCGCATATAAGCCGATCTCGCATATAAGCCGACCCTTAAAAAACTGCCCCAAAATGAGGAATTTTGCAAAAACTCGCATATAGAGGGAAAAATACAGAGGGAAAAGTCAGCAGGGCAAAAGTTGTGGCTCATCGTCCACCCAGGGAGAAAGGCTGCAAAGGTCCAGGCAAGGGCTGCAAAGGAGGGCTGCAAAGGTGCAGGTGAGGGCTGCAAAGGTCCAGGCGAGGGCTGCAAGGGGCCAGCTGACAGGGAGTGCGAGAGCCAAGACTTTCATCACGCGAAGCCGCCACGCTAAGTCGCTGCTCCAGCGCAAATCGAGGCACGGCCACCTATAAATCAGATTTATGCGCGTGTAAGCCGACCCCCAAATTTGGAAAAAAAAAAAAAGCATTCTAAAGTCGGCTTATATGCGAGCATATACGGTAGTTTGCTGGAAATATGTTGCAGGACTCATGTCTTGGTCCTTTCATGCTTTCATAAACTGGACAAATTCGAACAAAGGAGAAGTTACTACCCTTTACTGGAGTCTTTGTATGTCTGCCTCTATATTGGATTTTCTTTTTCCATGCTATAGCTGTCATGCTGAGTGGAAGCACTTTATCCTGAGAGTTTGAAAATTTTAAAGCCATACCAACATAGCAGCTCACAGTTCGTTGCTAAAATACATATAAATGCATTTTTGTTTTCTGAACTCATTCCTGGAGACTAGATCTGTATACCTGCATTAACATATCTTTCACTATTCAATTATGAACAACTGCAAATCAAGGGCTTGTTGTATATGAAGATGCTTTATACCAGATCATACAATCAGTCCACCCATCACAGAACTGGCCAATGAGAATTATTTTCTATCAATTGCTACATCATCCTTTTTCATGTTGAGATTCAGCCTAAGACTTTCTTGCATGCAAGACATATTTATCGTGGAGTTACACTTCTCCCCCACATAATTTGTTTCACGATACTCAGTACATGTTCAATAGGTCCAGGACATTATCCAGGAAATAGCTCTCGAAATTATTCCCATAACCCAGCAGTTAAGATTAGCTTGCTACAACTGAAGAGGTTAGGACATTGCTTACTTATGCATACATAAAAGATTTGTGATATATAGTTTACAGACTTAGTTTTTAGGCTGGCACAAATTGGACACTGCAACATTTTGACTGAGTGCGCTGGCCTCTTACTTTGTCAGACAATTTTCTACAGTTTTGTACCAGTCAAGTTTGTTATTGTTTGTGAGTACCATATCCAATAACTTATATTATTGATTTTTTTCTGCTGGTTTGAAACCTGAGCATCCTTTAGTTTATGCAGTTTGTTTTGTGGGTTTGCTAGAAGGCTGTGAGCCTTGAGAAGCAGTTCTGTACAAAATATATTTTTATTTATGTTAAATCTTGCTATAAATCTGCTATCATATATCAGGAGAACTAATCTTCTGAGTTGCAGTGCAATTTCAATTTATTATTCTGGTTGAGTTTACTGTCCAATGACTCTGGAGGTCTGGACAATTTGCCATAAGTGAAACTTGCCTAAGACTCCTTTTTTCATTATATGGTTGAAAATATGTGCTTCAAAAGAGTATCTTTGCTGTAAAAATAAAATACATATTTTTAAAAAACACAATCTTGTGTTTTTATTGTCTTAAAACAATAAAGACCTCTTAGGTCTTTCTATTAGCTATTATTGTTGAAGATCAAATAGGTTTAAATGTTTTTTTGAAACTACAACAAATAAAAGTTGTATATCATAGTCCCGTGATGGCAAACCTATGGCACGAGTGCCAGAGGTGGCACAGAGAGCCATTTGTGCAGGCACATGAGCCCCAGCCAAACTTATTGCACTGCGCATGTGCATGCCTCCCAGCTGATTTTTGGCTCATTAGAAGCCGTTTTTGCCCTCCCGGAGGCTTGAGGGAAGCCTCTACAGCCTTGGGAGGCCAAAAGAACAGGTCTTCCGGAAATACCAGAAGTGCTGAAACAGGCCTGTTTTCAGCCTCCCAAGGCTCCGCAGGCTTCCCTCAAGCTTCCAGGAGGGTGAAAATGGCCCTCAAACGACCTGAAAATCAGCTGGGAAGCATGCACATGTGCAGTGCAGGTAAGGGGGCGGGGTGTTGCATGCACATGCGCAGGGAGCATTGCATTATGGGTGTAAAAAGGTTTGCCATTACTGTCATAGTCCTATTATTTAAAAATATTTACTGTGTGTTTTTGTTGTTGTTCGATTGCTCAGCATGAAAAGTGTGTATAAATGTGTAAAGCAATATCATTAAGTAACACTACACAAACTCCTCCAATTATTTCACCTCTGTAACAGATTTTGATTTTAGTTATATTTATTTATTTAATGTATTAAATGTGTTTTCTGCCTATCTCATTGCAAGGCAACTTTAGGTGGCTTACAATGCTATTTACTTTAATTTTGTTTAGAATGTCAAGGATTTGTTTATATGTTATTAGTTATTGATGCATTTGTTGATTTTAAAAAGCAACAATATTTCAGTGACATTCTTGTATGCTTTTTCTTCTTGTTTTTTCTCCTATTTTAGACTTGGAATTTTACAGTTAGTTTCCTATTCTGTCTTTAGGTGTTTGTTACTGATTGTATATTTAGTTCAGTTTCAGTATTCTCTTGTCATTGCTGTTGACTCATCAAGCTGGTCCTGGTAACAATACAATCAACATGTCTTTCTATTTTTATCTAGAACTCTTCCCCCAACTGACTTTCCTGATCTATGAGTCATTCCTTCTGATCTTACATCTCAACTCTTTTTAAAGGATGAGGAAAAAGCGAGAAGAAACCAATCACATAAACTCTTTCAAAGGATAGGATTATTTAGTACCAGGAATAATTCTACCATGTTGTAGATCTTACATCTGAATAAGTTGTGGTACAAATAACAAGTCCTAAACAGGATTGTACAATTTATGGCACTAGGACAAAATTTGAATTTCAGTTTTAAATTCTATCAATAGTTTCTATCTTTTGCATATTCAAAATTATGATTTGGCCAGATTGTTTTGAAGGGGTTCTGTGGAGTCACATCTTTTGGAGCTGAATACACTCCTTTTTTTTTTTTTTTTTTNATACACTCTTTTTTTTTTTTTTTTTTGCTTTTACCTCTTCCTAAAGCCTGTATTTCAATTATTATATTCAATCTAATTATTTCATCCAAATGGAAATGTTGATATTCTCAGAAATTGATTCAAAAAAAATATCTCATTTTCAATGAGCCTAAATTTGACTAAGTAGGAGGGCTAGAACTTGAAAATAAGTAGTACTTTTCAGGCTTTCAAAGTCCATTTATTTTTTGGGATGGGCCTATCTATGCTTGCTCTTTGGTAATCCTGTATGAGTCTTAACAATGAAATCAATTGACCTATGATTTTACTGTCTGCAGTTTTGACAGGGTCTTGACATGTTTATCTTAATTCATTAGTATAATGATACAAACTGTAACTGGTTTTCTCTTTAATAGAAGTGTTCCAGATTGAGTGCTAGATATGAACTTTGTTAGTATGAAACAAAGATTAAAGTGTAGGTATAATTCTCTAGCTCTAATATTAAGTGTATGAATAGTTTGTGGGATCTTCACAAAGTAATTTCAGTAATAAATTTTGAATTACATCATGTATTAAAATAAAAAAAAATAGAAAAGCAAGATTGTTGCAATTCAGAACGAACAGATTAATTGATGACACTATAAACAAGAACTCTTCTTCCTCCTTGGCTACCTGACCGTCCCTTCTTTTGTTTATTTACAATTAACCAATCAATTAGTTTCACAGAACTAGCTACCAGATAAGAGATGCTTCCCTTCTTTCTTGTTCCCTTGTTCTCAGGAGCGTTGTCACAAAAATATTAAACAAATAAGTTCCATTTTTATTAGAAAAGGCAGCTGTTTAAAAGCACAAAGGGGCTAGCTAGATAAATAACCAACATTTGTTGCAGTAGTTTGGTATGTATTTCCAATGGAGAAAATTAGGAACAGTTTATAAAAAACACCTCATCTGTTACCAGAAAGAATCAAAACCTCACCCTAGTGGTGTTATGTCTACAATACTTTGAGTTCCAGCCAGCACGGCTAAATTAATGAAGCCTGATGTTAACACAAAGGCTTAGCACAGAGAATAGGTATTAGGATGATAGGTCACTGGCAGAGCTGTTATACAAAAAGGGCCTTTGATTTCTTATTCTTCTGGTAGTTGTAAGGATTGCTGAAGTATATATAAGAGACTTATGCAAAAAGCATTTCCAGTTTTAATTCCCTTGGATGGGTTGTAGCCTGATGTATCTGGATGGCACTACTGTAAGTGGAAGAACATTGGAAACTGTATTCAGTAAAGGCTAGGTCCCACTGGCTGACGGAGGCAAAACGTATGCAAAAAGACACAGCGGACGAGCAAAATTTCGGTGGTGCTCCATCCGTTGTCATCCGCTCCAAAAAGTGGCAAAAATTTGCATAAACAGAACGGAAAAGAAAGGAAAAGAACGGACGTAGGTAGTATGTAGTGGGGATGTTAAACGGATGTTCATAGGAAGCCTAGAGGATGTATATAGGATGCAAACTGTTCACTGCTCATCCTTTCTATTTCCGTGCTACTAATGCTATGTAGACGTTCTGTGTACCTTTTGTTTCCTACCTCTTTCCGTTTTCAGCTGCAGCGGATGTGAGTTCAGAGGATGCCCAGAGGATGCAGAGAGGATACAGCGGACGTTTAACGGATGATAAACGGACATAGAACATTTGTTGCTCGTATATCACGGATTTACATCGTACACAGCGGAAAGTTCATCCGTTCACAAAGTTTTGTGCAGCTCAAAACTTCTTGAGCGGATGAAATCTCAGTGGATGGATGCTCAAAGGATAGAGCGTATGAAACACGTATGCAATGAGTACACAACGGATGCATAGCGTTTTCCAACATTTTTTAACATTTTACATCCTCTTTGCATCCGTTGGTGCAGTGGGACAGGGGCTTAAGCTTACCAGATCTAGAGCTAGATGATTACAGGATGACAGCAAAAATAGTGATCAAATACTGCCATCAAGTGATTGTCTGGATTTCTGCTGCTCAATTCTGGTAGGGCTAATCCCATAGTTTTCAACTGAGCTCTTTTCTTTCTGAATAAATTTGTGAAAAAAGCCTGTTTCTGCCACTGAGACCTTGGAAAGAGAGCTGTGTACACTTAGCTTATCGGTTTCTCTCAGCTTTCCTTTCTGACTGCTTCCCTGAAGGAGACTGTCTGTGCTCTTTATGTGAGGAGGTGGTCTCGATTTTCTTCTAGCTCAGTTCAGAGATTGTTCTCTTGTCCAGGCACAGCCTTCATCAGTTTTCTCTGTCAGTCTAAATATACCAGAGAGAAAACATGTAAATCTTTCAAACAGACAGAGAATCCAGAATCATTCTCTGAGGTTAAAACTACTCTGCTTAAAGTGCCAGGGAGAATTTTTTTCCCCCTTGCAGGAGGCCTGCAGAAGACAGGGCGAGAGGGGGAAGAAGAACTCAGTTACGTATTCTTTTTCCAATTTTTGAATGTACTGCATGATTCTAGAAACTTCCATGTCTTCCAAGAACAAAACAAAAGGTACCTGTCAGTTTACTCTGAACTTCCTGATAAAATTCCAGCAGAGTACTTTTTTTTAATAGATGAAATAAGAACCCTGGCAGACCCTTTTGACTGGTCACATAAATCATTTGTGGTAGTTGCTCTGAGAGGAAAAACTGCTTCATAGGCAGAGAAAAATAAAACATCCTTTTCTGACTGTGCACCACTTCAGGTAGCTCAGCTGCAGAAGTCGTTAGCCCCCTTCTACCTGTGAGGAAGAAAGGGAAAGACCAATAAAATACTATAAAACAAAAGCAGCACTGCACTAAGCATAAGCAATATTATTTTATGCTACCTCTGATTTTTTTTGACTGATTTGGTTTGAATGGTCATCAAATTGTACTTTCCAAAAAGGAGAAAATGCATGATTTGGGAGGAGCTTGCAGAGAAAAGCTGAGATAGGTGAAAATTTTGGGAAGTTAACTAAAATGGTTACCATTTTATTGCTCAGGTAACACCATCTCTATGTTTGTTTGTATCCCACCTTTATTAGTTTTGCAAATAACTCAAGGTGGTGAACATATCCAACATAGCTTCCTCTTCATATTTTCACTGTAACAATTATTTGAGGTAGTTTGGGCTGATTGTACCTATTTAGCTCATAGCATTATTCAAAAACTTTCACAATAGATGTGGAATTACTCTTAAAGAGACAGACACTTAATTTTTGATGTTTGCTTTGCTATAAGGATCCAGTAAGATGTTGCATTTAAAAGCCACATGTGGACTTAACCCTCTCACAAAACAGAATGTGATAATAAAATAATAGTGTACCAAGCAAGGCATAATTATGCTGCCAGTTACAAGCCACCAAGAGCAAAACCTTTCATTCTTTCCTTCTGCAATGGCCAATGAAGGATTATCTTTGAAATGTCAGCTCATGATATCTTTTCTTAAGACTGTGCAGTGCATTGGATTTCATTCCAAGATGTTTTATGTGACAGCCACAGAGAGCACCCATGCAATCTGAGAAAAAATATGAAGTTGCATACAACTGTTAGGAAAAAATTGTGCTGGATTAAAATTGTAGAAGTTTAGAATGGGATTTCATCTTTTGTTAACTCACAATGAATCAAATACTTCGAATGGCTTATAGAATTATATATATATATTTCTTTTTACGACCCTGTAGTCTCTTTTATTGGGGTCGAGCCGGGGTGTCTGAATGATGCTGAGCATTTACTGGTCAGATGTCCTTCCTGATGCCTCTGTGAAATTTGCAGCAAATACTTTCTCTTTGCTAGAGAAACATAAACGAGGGACCCTAACTTGAGAGTTAGAGGGTTCATACTACGTTCGTAAAAACGGAGATCCGGTGGTACGGTCATATCTAGAATTCTATTCTTGAATGCTATAACAATTCTCCAACTATGCCAAATCTTCTGCCAAGTTTGAACAGGCTAAATGAACAAGTCTAGCAGTCTACAAGATGCAAGGCGAGTTAAAAGTTGTCATTTTCATAAGGAACAAATGGAGAATAATTGCTTTTTACACCATGACTCGGGGATGTAGTAGAAGAGGACATTCTTTCAGGTCCAACTGACTGTCTATAGATTATACCCTTTTTTCAATGTCAATAAATAATGAATACAACATAGTTATTAAAATTGGGCACTTAGAAATATATATATATATATATATATTTGTTTTTTTTAAGCTCTCGCGGGTACTTACACTTGTGCTGTTTAGCTTCCTTCGGGTATTATCCCACGTCATTGTAGTGCTTTTCAAGTTGTAGGCACGTTCAGCAGAATCTCATCTGTTTGTATATACAAAGCTCAATTAAGAAAGCCTGATGATGGGCAGATGAGATTCTGCTGAAACGTTGCTACAACTTTAAAGCCTACAATGACGTGGATAATACCCCGAAGGAAGTGACTGCATTCATGTAAGTAACCCGCGAAACTTAAAAAACATTATATTTAATATATATATATTTATGTATTTTAAGCTTTCGCGGTATTACATGTGTGCTGTTCGGCTTCCTTCGGGTATTAATCCACGTCATTGTTTAGTGTTTTAATAGTTTTGTAAGCAACGTTTCAGCAGAATCTGCATTCTGGCATCATCAGGGCTTCTGTATGGATTGTTTGTAAGCAACGATTCAGCAGAATCTCATCTGCGATCCATACAGAAGCCTGATATGACGATGAGATTTCTGCTGAAACATTGCTACAACTTAAAAGCACTACAGATGACGTGGGATAATACCCGAAGGAAGCCGAACAGCTATATATATATTATATATAATTATATATTATTATATATATTATTATATTATATATATATATATACTATATTATAATGTTATGTTATGATTAATGCTTATAATATGTTATAATATATTATAATTATAGATAATATATATATTATATATATATATAGTTATATGACTGAGACATCACATGCATTCAGCAAATCATTACAGTGTCTTATACATAAAGGCAGAATGTGGATGAATCCTAGCAAATTGGGGGGCCTCACGTGGTAAGACATTGGGCCTGTGCACTACTGAGGTCAGCTCGATTACTGTGAGTGAATAAACTGCGTAGGGACAAGGAAAGAGCCTCCCCCGAATGCCTACTGGCATTCAGGCATCTCGTGGATAAAGATAATAAAGATTTTTTTCCCCACCTGGGGGAAATAAATTCCTTTCACAAAGGCAGCCACCATCTTGATGGTCCTTGGCTAACACGTGCCATATGCTAAATAAATAAATAAGTAAATAATTTTTTAAAAAAGCAAATACAAATACTGTAGCAGGATTAATTTGTTGAATGTGCCTGGGATGATGTTTGATTCAATTCTGATTGAAAGAGTACAAGACATGACAATGATTAACACTTGAAAAGTGTTGTATGGTTTTATGCCAGGCAGATGGTGTCCAGTCTGAATTCTTGTTCTTCAGCAGATTTGACGGAATAATATAAAGTACATATATTATACATTTGTTGACTGATAGTGAGTATACAATACAGTGAATGAATTTGAATTGTGCAGCTTTTTTTAATATCAAGAATGAAAGAAGGCTAGAATATGTTATGTAATCTTGGTTGTTTAGTGTCTTTATTGATAAATTGAAAGGAATCCTTCATAGAGCTATGCTTAGGGATATGAACCACAAATTGAAGTAGTTGGGTCTTGACCATGCCATATTGCTAGTTGTGAACCTAAACGATTTTCAATAAATTTAGACCATGTAGAATGCATTGATCCAGTATAGATCTGAAAATCAATGTATCATAAGAGTAAAAGTAACTGTGTTGAACATTGAAAATAAAATTGGAACAATTACAGGTTATACTGTAGATAATGGTGCAGAACTAGAGCAAATTCTGTAGATATGTATATATTGATAGAATGTTCATCAAGGATGGAACATGGATGGAGAAATTTTGAGATGTAAATGCTGGTAGAAAGGTAAATGATAGGATGTGGTCTGCAGCAAGAAATTAATATTTCCCCAGCCAAATATTATACACTGGCTGTATATAAGAAGTCTGTGTGGTAAAACAAGGATAAATATGATCATAAATGAGTGAGTTATTAATTAATGTAAATGGGATACGGTCATTTGTGAACAGTAGGAAATAAGAAGATCAGATGTTTTGGTCATATAGAGAAAATGAATGAAGATCAAATAATAAAACAAGTGCAGAAAATAAGGATAATTGGTTGGAAAAGAAAGACAGAATGATTAAATACATTTCATAAGTTCCTTGAAAAAAGAAGACATGAAATGTANAGAAAGACAGAATGATTAAATACATTTCATAAGTTTCTTGAAAAAAGAAGACATGAAATGTAAAGAACAAAAAGGAATCAATAAAGGAATCAAAGAATGGTGCAGTTAAAAGTAGGGTAGTTTGTCGTGAAAAAATGTATGCAGTTGGCATAAAATACTTTTAGCTTTCCTTTTCTTTTTTTAATCTCATACCTGCTTTTTTCTTCTATGCATAATATTGTTTATAATGGAAAATAATTGCATAGTGGCTATATGTAAGTAGACAGACAGAGAGACAGATTCATAATATGGAAGTAGACAGACAGAGAGACAGATAGATTCATAATACTTTTCAGAGCATACACAGCCCTAAACAGTATTGTATGAACCCCGAGGATTGTTTTATGAGCAGTTTTCCAAAATAAAGCAAACAAAAGATGCAACAAAATAAAAAAAAATATCATAAGTATTAGATAATTCTGGAAGGAAGGATCTTTAATGGTTGTCTCATTTCAACAGTGTTTATTTCCACAGTGTTTCATGTTAGACACTTATTTCTAGAGGGCAAAAAGCTGAACATATTGTAGTCCACTATCATGGTACATTTATTCCAATATCATGGTTGACTAAAATATTGTCCTAAGTGGTAACATTTGCAGATGTGAGCAAATAGTACTCAGATAAATTTATATTAATTCTAATAAAACAGATAAATGTTAAGAAACAGAAACCTTGTTTTGATACAATTTAGGGAGAAATGCTTGATCAATTTGTAGCAGCAGCACAATCAGTCTTAGGGACTTCTTGGAAACCTATAATAGTATTAATTCTACTTTTGAGCCTAGTGTAACCCTAACCTAATTTAAATCTCATTTACCCTTTACTTAGCTGTAAGCAGTTGCAATGTCCTTTGTAATGCTTCTGGTATTGACAGATATATAAGTTGTTAAAGACCCTGTCCCACTGCACTTACGGATGCAAAGAGGATGTAAAACGTTAAAAAAAGCTTGCCATCTGTTGGAAAACACTATGCAGCGTTGTTGTACTCACTGCGTACGTGTTTCATACGCTCTATCCCTCGAGCATCCGTCCACTGCGATTTCATCCGTGCAAGAAGTTTTGAACTGCACAAAACTTTGGTAATGGATGAACTTTCCGCCGCGTACGATGTACATCCACGACATATACGGGCAACAAATGGTTCTATGTCCATTATCATCCGTTAAACGTCCGCTGTATCCTCTCTGTATCCTCTGGCCATCCCCTCAACTCACATCCGCTGCAGCTGAAAACGGAAAAGGGAGAACGCGAAAGGTGCACGGGAACGTCTACACAGCTTAGTAGCCACGGAAATAGAAAGGATGTAAGCGTATCGCATCTCGTATGTAAAGGATTAAAATGGACAAAATGTTTGTATGTGGATGTATCTCGGATATTTAGGATGTCTGCAATATGTCTAGAGTATGTAGAAGAACACCTAGCGGACTACCGATATTTCCTTATAAAAAGGGGGAGAAAATCATCTGGATCTCAGTATGAATCCAGCAGCCATGGTGTACAGACCACTTCACCCTTGGTCTTGCTCTTCCACATCACCATTGATCTCAACCATGGATCATGACACAGTCCCGTATGATAGCTGCGATCATTCATCACCAGAACCAAAACCTGTTTCAGACTGTTTCACCTTTTTATACAGAAGGAGAAGAAGGAGACATTCAAGAGCTGTGTGGGTCCGAGGATGGATCGTGAGAAGAATGGAGTTTGGACTGTATGACCAGTTGATGGTGGAGCTGAGGAATGAAAGACTCTCATGCATTCCATCACTTCATGAGGATTGCCACCAGCCCATGTTTGACGTAACTTGTAGAGCGGTCTGAGACCCAGGATGACCAGAGCCTAGCACCAACTTCCGTCCCAACCTGGACCCTGGACTGAAGGTGGCCACTGACTCTGCAGCACCTGGCCTGCTGGAACCAACATACAGAAACATGCAGTATGCATGGGAGGATGCCACACAAAACAGCATCAGCAAAGGTGCGTCAGAGAGGTAGTTCAGGCCATCATTGAAGAATACGTGGAGGAGCTCCTCAGGTGCCCCACCACTGAACAAGGCTGGAGAAACTTGCAGAAGAGTGTTATCAGAGGTGGAACTTTCCCCACACGTTGGAGCCATAGATGGGAAGCACGTGGCCTGCAAAGCTCAGCCAACTCAGGGGTCCACTTATTACAATTACAAGGGCTTCTTCAGTATCATCCTCTTTGCCATGGTTTGATGCTAACTGACAAGTTCATGTACATCGATGCTTCAGGCAATGGGGTCAGCTTCAGATGGCCAGGTATACACCGCAAGTGACCTCAAGGATGGGCAGGAATTGCAACCTCATCATGGGTTTTCCAGGTTCCAGACCCCCTACCAATGACACACAAGATGTGCACTACTTCATCATTGTGATGACGCGGTTCTCCCTCAGAATCTACCCTCATGAACCCTACACTTCAAGACACCTCACCCGTGAAGAGAGGATCTTCAACTACAGGCTGTCCAGGCCAAGACAAAGGTGGTGGAGAACGCCTTTGGCATCCTTGGCCAACAGGGTTCCAGGTACTTCTCACCACCATGAGCATTGCCCGGAGACCTGAGGAGGATCGTGGGAAGCTTGCTTGCATCCTGCACAACCTCATGCGCACCCCTTACCCCAGTCTTGCAGAACAGGCTTGTGGACCTCCAAACAAGCAATGGAGACATTGGAGCCTGGGAATGGAGGCAAGGACGAAACCTGATAGACACTGTGGATGTACAAGGCCCCAAACAGCAGCTTCACGTGAAGGGAAGAAGCAGCACAACCTCCGGAGACACTGGTGCAACCTCCCCAGCTGGGAGCAGTGGAAGTGGCAAGACAGGATGGTTAGATGATAAATGGATGCTTCCTTGAGCCTGTCGCCATAACACTGATGAGATTGTGCCATGTAGTGTTGAGTGGTTCCTACAATGAATAAGGGCATTAATAAAGAGCTTTGTTTATTTTAAATGGTTGATCATGAAATAAATTGTTGTTGATAATAAAAGATCCATATGTGTGTGCAGCTGGGATGGTAGGACCATTACAGTCCCACTATACTATGCACTGGAGGTTTATTCTATCCCCACAACTATCCTTATTCTATCCCACAAGCACGCAAAAGGCTTAACCATTTTTTCAAAGTTTTCACCAACACTTTATTAAGTAAAAAAAAAATGAACCAAGTGTCTTAAGCAAAGATAACCTTTGTTAAACTTTCTTAGGTTAAACTTATGACTGTATTAAATAAGCCAAAATGAACCAAGTAAAGTGTCTGAAGCAAAGAATAAACTTAACAACTAAATAACTCAGTCTCTGACACTATTCTTAGTCCACTCTGAGTCCTGTCCATGGTCTCAGCTGTTAAGCGCGGGACTGTGGAGGTGGCGTGTGGCTTGAGTGCTGGTCTGAGGCGCCCTTGGGGTGCTTGGCGCCCGAGGGTACAACAGGGGATGGTGTGTTCAGGAAGCTGTCGAGAGCTGACTCAGTCCCATGAGGTTGAGAGGCCCTTCATCAAGGACCTGAGATGTGAGCCGAAGACTGATGGCAGATTGTCCGTTGAGTGGGCTTGGCTGTGGGGTGGAGGAAGGAGGAGGTGTAGTTGGGGCTGTTCTCGTCTGCAGCTGGGTGAGGACTGCGTCTGTGGCGTGCGATGAACCTGGGCCTGGACTGGGAAGGTCTGTTTTGCTGTGGGAAGTCCTGGTAGTCGTAGCCTTGGTAAGTGAGGGGCTGTTGAAAGCCGTGAAGGGCTGTTGACATCGCCTGGGTGGAGAGCAGACCTGGACTGGTAGGAGCAGCTTCGGGCCTTTGAGGGTTTTGCCAGAAAGTGCTGTGATCTTCTCCTTCATCACCTGGGTACTGGCCTCGGGCAGTGTCCCTCAGGTGTGGCTCATGTAGGTGATGAAGGTGTTGCCGGCCTGAGGATCCTCTGTCCAAGTGGACCAGCTGAGAGAGAAGTTGTGTGCTAGTCTTCATTGTGTCCCTGATCTCCAACAGCACACTGTGGTTCTGGCCCTCCAGTCTGCCTCTCTGCCTGCATCCTCTGGAGGCTGGGGTGGGGGTAGGTGTGGCTTGGCCTCTGGTGCGCTGCTGCTTCTTCCTCCATTTGTTGAACAGGGGATCTCCAAGTCCGCTGGCAGGGAGTGCAGCTGCGGGGGGGTCTCTTCCGTGGGGCCCTCTGAAGACACGTGCCTGGACAGGCTCGCTGGCTCCTGGCTGGAAGAGGACTGGCTGCTGTGGGCTGTCTGAGGGAGAGGGGTGTCAGAGGGGCTGCTCTTCGGTGGCGGGATCTCACCCTCCAGGAAACTGCACTTGGCCATGACTACATCTCCCAGTCAGTGAGCTTGACAGCAGCCTGCCCGGATTTTTTGAGGTGTAGCTTGCCATACCAGTGTGTTGCATGTGCTTCCACCAATCCCAGGAGTACTTTTTGTAGTGTACCCCAGGCTCTCTGCCTTGTCTCTCCAAGCTGCCTGCTTCTTCTTGTGTCGCGATAGAGTCTGTGGCCCTTCTCCAGAGGTACTCGTTCTCCGCACCATTCCAGCACCTCATCCTCATGGTCCTCGGAAATGGTGTATTGTTTCCTCTCTCCCTTCCCTTCCCTTGCCCTCTTCCTCCCTCTGGCAGGGCTTCAGCAGGGCCTTCAGGGGCTTGAGGCACAGGGCCTTCAGGGATTTGAACAGCAGGGCCTTCAGGGGCTTGAGCAGCAGGGCCTTCAGCAGCAGGGCTTTGAGGGCCTTTGGGGCTGGTCCACCACAGCAGCAGCAGCAGCAACAGCAGCTTCAGAGTCAGTGCCAGGGGTGGGATGCTGTTTCTGTCCTTTCTTGCCAGGGCTGGAACAACTAGGCACGGCTTTCCTCTTTCCCTGACTGACGAACCATGGTGTTCCTCCTAGATGTATTGTGGCAGCATGTCTTTCCCCTGAATGCGCTGCATGCGTGCTGCATCCTTTTATACTGCAGAGCTGATGCCAATTCATACTCCCCGCATGCGCAGTGAACCCTTTGCATCCCAACTATACATCACGCAGCATCTGCTTTGTTTCCTATAGATGCATCCGCTTCATCCGCTAATGGCATCCGCCCCTTCCGCTATGCATCCGCTTCGCAATTCTCCCCGGAACCCCTTTGGAGGTGTCATCTGCTTCCATCACTGTCATCTGCTAGGCTTCCTATGAACATCCGCTTAACTGATCTCCGCTACATACTTCCCACGTCCGTTCTTTTCGTTCTCGTTTATGCAAATTTTTGCCACTTTTTGGAGCGGATGACAACGGATAGAGCCACCCCCGACCCCCGAAATTTTGCTCGTCTGCTGTGTCCTTTATGCATACGTTTTGCGTCCGTCGGCCAGTGGGACCTAGCCTTAACTGACACTTGGAGACTGCAGTTGATTGAATCAGACAGAAATCTACAGATTTATTTGAAGACTTATGAAGGTTCCTCAAAACATCTTCTCACTTAAAGCCATCATTTCTTCCTTGCTGAAAAGGTGGATGTAGTTTACATATTTATAAAAGCTGTAGTGGTATAAGTATAGCAATTACAATTCATTTTCAGGTTCAGTTTTTAAAATTTTCTTGATGAAAATAATAAAGCTCAGAAATGTTACAAGCAAGATCTGGCCCATTTTTGTGAACAGGTATCTTAAATCTGAGAATATTTAGTCAATTACAAGCAGCATAGAAGTTTCCTAATTTTGTTTGTGTGGGTCACTTAGTGTTTTATAATCCATTCAGCATTTAATTTGCCCTTTTTTCCCAAACTTCTTCTATCTCACAGTGTCCTCTTCCTTTTCTGCTACATCTGTTACAGAATGAAAAATATAAGCAATATATAATATGTGTAGTGAGTTATGAAAATAACTTTGATTGAGATATGCAGAAGTTGATCGCAGGCTGAAGCATTTTTTTTAAGTCCAGAATGGCCAAAAAACATTCAACAATGGTTCACTAAAGATGCCTGCCTCATTCACCAAAAGTGCAATCAAACTTGCAAGATTCTGTTATTATAACCAATCTTAATAAAAGTAATTTTAGCCTTCCTGTGGAGTTAATTTCCTGGTCTATCTTGAGCAGAGCTGTCAAACTCATGGCCAGTAGGCCAGCTGTGTCACGCGCTGCCCACTCCCCTCCCGTTTAGTGAAGGGAGGGAGTCCCAATACATCATGTAATGACATTGTGACAGTGTGAGTTTGACACCCCTGATCAAGAATAAGGATAGATAAGATACTTTGAAGTCCAGATCCCATCAGTCGTAATGAACTGTAATTAGATATTATGGGAGTTATTGTTCATAGTATTTGGAAGGCACTGCTTCTCTCTGAGATGTCAGATTTGATCCTTTTATTGTCTGTTTCCAAAATAAAACAATACAACAGGAATTCCATCTCCCCCAAATTTAAATTTGTTGTAAGCTACACAGAACTGTTTTGAATCAGCAATCATACAAACAGAATGAATCAATGAATTTTCTTCTTCTCGAGGTTGGGTATGATGGTTCATAAATTAGTATGGGGCATAAATTATTATGATTATATTAAAGGTGATGTTTTCCCTATGGTTAAGCAAAGGTGACACAGAAAATATAGTCCAGTTTGTGTGTTGAGGAAGGCATATTGCATCTCTTCTATCCACAAAGGGCAGATTTCACATTATACCTGAATTGTACTTGATAGGTGGGGGAAATAGATCGTTGAATCCCACAATATGTTCATTCCATTCAATCTTATAAATTACTGCAGAGGTAATGTCATCATCAGTCAGGCAGTGAGATTGTTTGACTGACTGACTGACATTACTTTTACTAAAAGAATGGCTGGACTTTATTGTGTCATTGCTATTTGTTTAACAGGTTGCAAACATTCTATATATTTATCTCAAGAAGAAAATTATTAAGACCCCAAATATCCTGCTATGTATCTTTCCATGAGATTGTAAGCAAGAAAATAAAGTAGGAGGAAAATAAATGAAACTCTCCAAGATAATTTGGTCGTGTATCTATCAAAGATGGTTATGATTTAATCAATTATTTCTTAATTGAAGAATTCTCAATGGAATACCCAGAATGACCTTGTCAGGGCAATTTGTGGTGGAACTCTTCAAAACTATTATTTTGCTGCATTTAACCTGAACGTTCAATACTAAATATTGCCATTTTTGCTGAATTCTGTATATCTGATAACCTACAGAGATTTAGCAAAGTTAAATACTTGATTGAAGATGGAAGTTACTTTCATTGGGTTTTTGTTTATGTTGAGGAAGAATATTAGCCTGAAAATATGTTGCTATGTAATGCAAACTTACAAGTCAAAGTAGTTGAAAATTTTAAAGCTGGATTTAATAGTTGAGAAATTTGTAGCTGGATTCTCTATTAATTTTCTAATTATAATGTCATATTTTCTGCATTTGCTGTTCATACTCATGCTCTGATTCAACTCAGTGCAGAGCCATGTTGTTTTCTCTTGCAAGTGGAAATTGTTCAACAGAAAAGAACAATGCTGGAGTGTAAAAAGTGATAAATTTTGGCACACATGGATGAAATGTTCGTAAAAATTATGTATACATGTGAAAGGATCAGTTTAAGAGGCTTTCTAGCTATAATTAGTTAACTAAAAAGATATAAACCTTGGGCATTCATCCATTCATGCACTTGCCTAATTAATATCTTATTGTAATCTAAGACCTGTCCCCAGCTATTATGAAAAATTAAGTCTATGTCATAACTTCATAAATCAATAAAAAATCTCAACAATTATAAAAGCAAAATACAAATAAATAACAAAAAATAAAAATAATAAAAGATGGCATTAGGCAGAAACTTAGCTGGAATGCTCTATTAAATATTTATGTATTTAATACTTTCTATGCTATGTTTGGAACTTTTTCTAGTCTTCTTCATATGTTCTTTGGGATGCCTGGGGGGCTAAAATGATGAAGAAAATATGTCCACTTGAACTATTCTGTATTATTCTTTTGATATAGACAATTAGGAGATCAGAAGACCTGATCCTAATCCTTGACTTAAGTGAAGGCATTGATCATAAACATAACAAATTTCTAAAATTTACAATAAAAAGAATCTCATATTTTCATGGAAGAATTTTTGAAGCTAAGCTTGTAGCAGTATCTGAAAATCTGGGGAAATAATCCATTCAAATTTTTAAATAAATTTGAACCAGGAAATATTCTTAAAAGCATTCCTAGATAGTGTCTAACAATTATATCCAAAGCGTATGTCTGATGAATCTGTAGATCCCATCGTAGTTGGAACATCTATTGCGAATGATATTAGATTATATGTGGATTTCCTCATTAACTATAGGCTACTCAGAGAGCTAACGCGTGTTAGAGCTTGGAGTTGCTCTGATTTATATATTTTCATTTTTAAATAATATCTAAGTATAAGTGAAGAGGAAGCAATTTGCCATTTTTGGTCCGTGATTGAGTTTGCTCAACTAATGAATATAGAAAGATACAATTGCCAGTGTGGAAAAATTATCTTCCTCCCTACTAATCAGAGAGAACAGGCAAGGAACAACACAAGTCAATTATCACTCAGATTGAGCCAATCTATCAGAAAAACATTATGTAGCATCACCCTTCTATAAGCTATAGGTTTGGGTTTTTATTCTACTAACTAATCCTCTATTTTGCTTCTTTCCTAGTTCTTTAGTTAATGTTCTGTATTCCTTTCACATTGCTGATGGTAGCCACCGGCATTCTTATTTTATCTGATAGCCCTGCTATCTATGTATATACTGTCCTTGGTAAGCAGTTAGCCTGCAGTTTTCAGTTCTAGGAACAGTTCTCCAGAGCAGCGGCCACCAATTGGTGGTCCATGGGAAAATATTGGTGGTCCACAGAAAAATTATTAGCAATTTTATATTGCACTAAATCAGGGGTCTTCAAACTGTGGCCCCTGGGCTGGATATATGGAATGAACATTTGTGTTGCTGCAGAGAGTCTCCCTCTTCAAGGGTTTTTATGTGGGGCAGAGTGGGACTTGCCACAGCCTCCTGATGCAGGGCTTTGGGTGAAGGCTGGAGGGAAGTGCTGCTGGTGGTGAAGAGCCAGAGGGCCTTGTTCCAGTGGGACTGCATCATGGCCTGGAAGTGGATGACCATCTCAGCCCGCTGAGCATCCAGGTGCTGGTACCTGGCCTTCCACTCCTGCAGGTCTTCTCTCTGCTTGGAAAGCCTCAGTGAGGTACTTCTGCTGAGCCTCCTTCTCGGTCAGATCCAATTTGGACTGAGCCAACTGTTTTGCCCACTCTTTCTCGTGATGGCTGCTTATTTCCAACAAATGCTTCCTGTTGGGGTCCTAAGGAGCCCAGGCAGGCAGGAGAGGAGGGGCTGGGAGGGAAGAAGCGAGTACAGGCTGGCGAGGTGCTCCTTGACATGAGTGACATTGAGTTGGCCACACACCCCCAGTCACATTCCCACTTAGCCATGCTCACCCAGCCAGTCACTAGGCAGATCATAGTAGTGGTCTGCAGGATTTAAAATTATGCATTTAGTGGTTCCTGAGGTCTGAAAGGTTCCACCAGACTGTCAATCATTTGGAAGCCTGCACTCTCAAATAGAAAGATCTCCACACCACAAGCCAGGCAAAC
>BHFT01002232.1:0-20966 GCA_004320025.1 Laticauda laticaudata
CGAACGGATGGCAAGGTTTTTTGTCCGTTTTACATCCTCTTTGCATCCATTGGTTCGGTGTGACATGGGCTTTACTTCTGCATATAAGAGTGCAAAACAGGATAAACAAGTTGTGATGAACTCTCTGACATGACTGTGAGTCCATACATATGAATCAATTAAATATATCCTATTGTAACTTTTTTAAGGTGACATATTCAAAACATGCTCAGAAGAGCCCAAGGTTTGCCACTATGCTCTGCTTTACTTGGCCTCCCAATGAAAATAAGAATTAGGGGCGACATGATAGTGGTATTCCAGTATTTAAGGGACTGCTACAAAGAAGAGGGGGTAAAATTATTCTACAAAGCAGCAGAGGGCATTACAAGAAACAATGGTTGGAAATTAACCAAAGAGAGAAGCAACCTGGAATTAAGAAGAAATTTCCCAACAGTGAGGACAATTAACCAGTGGAACAGTTTGCCTTCAGAAGTTATGGGCACTCCACCACTGGAGCTTTTTAAGAAGAGACTGGACAGTTACTTCTCTGAGATTGTATAGGTTCTCCTGTTTGAGCAGGGGGCTGGACTAGAAGACCTCCAAGGTCCCTTCCAGCTGTATTCTATTCAAACAAGCCAATGATTAAGGGGAACTTCCCCAAAATTGCAACTATCTATTATAACCTCCTGAACCATTAGAACACAGGGATCTTTGACCATGAAGTCACAGAGCCCCACGAGAGCAAGCCAATGGCAATCCTTCAATGTCATGCCAAAGCTACCAGCCCAGAAAAGTAGAAAGTGAAAAAAGTTTTTAAAGTTTTTTAAACGAGCAATGGATACTTTCTGTTTTGATTCAGTCAACTTTACTATGGGATATTGGTTAGGCAATGTGGTATAAGAATGTGATCTTATACCATCATTCCCTTATTCCTGCTATTGTTGTTTTCAAAGTGATATGGGGGAGGAAATATTTTAAAAAATGTATTGTTATGAAGTCCTTGAAGGTACCATCTGAAAATCCTATTCACTAAAAAGTCTACCATCCTGGCTATTTCTGGCTGTTGTAGAAGAGGAAAAGATGCAGGAGGTCTGATTCTTCTGCATTAGAGCTATGGAAGAATCCATTTGAAACAGCCTTGAATCTTAAAGCATCTCAAATCAAATTAATGGGTCCTTGAATTTTCAATTGCAGGCTTGAATAAAACCCTCTTCCTGGATCAAAAACCTAGTGATCGTTGCCTGTTTATTCATCTTTAAGAGGAACTGTTATCCCATGATTACTAAGCTTGGTTAAGTTTCTTTGGTTGGAAATTCTTTCAGAGTCCAAGAAAACTGCATTCACCAGCTCATCTCTAATGCCAGGTTTCTTCACACCATACAGAAGGATTAGTGAGATAGGATTTTTCAGAAAACATGTTCACACTTTCTCAGCAAGAGTTGTTTTCTGTTAATAATTTTATCTTTTTCCACCACTTTACCTGGAACAGATGTTGAGGTAAATGGTATACATTTTCTATCAACCCTGCATTAACTGTTTTTCAGTTTCCAAGTGCAAAGAATAATCTTAGGGCTTTGTTTTTCTTTCTCTCTTTCACACAAACACACACACACATACATCAAAACAGCACTTTTGAATGGCTGTCAGGTTTAGGTACCTTCTTATTAAAATTAGAAATACTTGCATCAGTGCTGAGATTTGGGGTGGTTAGAATAAACATTCCACAATTAAAAACTGTAGACTGATCAATGTTATTTTATTTAATTTAGCTATCCTGCTTTGATTTCATCAATCACTTAATTTGCTGACTAAAATAAATAACTCAGCACTGCAATACAGGTGATAATTTGAGAATATTAACATAAGCATTTCCTTCAGTTAATTAACAGAGAGAAATCATTTGTTGTTGGGGAATTCATCTTAAATCATAGCCATCAAAGCAAGAAATTAATAATATTTGCAGCAGTGACACAACTACTGAACAATGCTTCATTTGAATCCGATTAACTTCCCCATTTTTCCCTTGCAGTTAAACTACCAATTGATCAAGGTAAAGCTCTTCCATATAAATCCATTGTCTCAATATTTAAACATTCATGGATTAGCCATAGAGTGCTTGCATGCCATAATGTAAGCTCTGCAAATAGTGAAATGTTGAATGGCACTTAGAGTCACAAATGTTAAACACTGTGAATTAGTAAGTATAGATTATGAATGAAGCAATTATTTTAATTCAATCAAAATATGAGCAGCAAAGGAAGGAACTGCAAATGGGAGGATCATTTGAATCCAGAGACACCGAAAGGACCTAGTGCCGGTCCTTCCTCAAGCAATTTAAAAGTCCTGATTTTATACTCTGAGAATACATTCTGCCTGCCTCATTTCGTAAAATAAAATTAACCTAATGCTTTTAGGGCTGCATGGATGTGAAATATTGTTGGAAAGTGGGCGATAAGGAAACCAAATGTTTTTTCTTAGAAGAAGCAACTGAGTCCAGGTACTGAAAAACATGGAGGGAAAAACATTTTAAGGCTTCCCTCTTAAATAACTTACTCTATAAATAAAGTTTTGGAATATTTCAGTTTCCAATGACCACAAATTAGCATTAAAAATTCCTTGCTGAAATTTGTGCCATTCTTGCTTCTTTAATCTTGCCCACTGCATTGGATTTGGCAATGAGTGGGAAAGGGTGTGAATGGGGCTTTTATAATGAATGGGAAATCAACTCAAGAAAAAGGTGAATCAGACTAAACAGAACAGAATAAAATAACAGAGTTGGAAGGGACTTTGGAAGTCTTCACGTCTACCCCTCTGCCCAAGCAGGAGATTCTATTTCATTTTAGATAAATGGCTGTCCAGTCTCTTCTTAAAATCTTCCAGTGTTGGAGCACCCACAATTTCTGAAAGCAAGCTGTTTCATGGGTTGATTGTTCTTACTGTCATGAAATTTCTCTTTTGTTCTAGATTGCTTCTTTCCAGCTAATTTATACATGGGAGACAAACAACTTAAGATTGTCTTACAGATGAGATCTTTTCTTCTCTAGGCCTGTACCAGGAATGTATTCTGTTTCATCCATTGCTTCTTGTCCTGCTTTCATGTGCTTTTGAAAATAAACTGACCCCCTCTTCTTTGTGGCAGCCCCTCAAAATTTGGAACACTGCTATTATGTCAACCCTTCTTCTTTTCACTAGACTAGACATACCCAGTTCCTGCAACCATTCTTCATATGCTTTACCCTTCAGTTCTGCCAATCATCTTTGTCACTCTTCTCTACACTCTTTCCAGAGTTTCAACATCTTTTTTTTAATATTGTGGTGACCAAAATTGGATGCAGTATTCCAAGTGTGGTCTTAACAAGGCATTATATACTTCTTGTGATCTTGAGTCTATCCCTCTGTTAATGCACCCGAGGATTACATTGGCTTTTTTTGGTAGCTACAGCACATTGCTCGCTCATATTGAAGTGATTGTCTTCATTATGTTCCCTTTCCAGCTGCTCCACACTAATACATTGCACAAAAGAGTGCGATCATTGTGTATATAAAGAGATGAGAGATGTCAATCAATTCTGGACACTAGTTCAGCATGGACTTTGACTCAGTTAAGTCAGCCTATTTTTTTAAGGCAAAATATTGACTTATTTTCAGCTGAACATCCTTAGAACTTCATGAATGATGTGGCAGGCTAAAACATTTTTGGTTTGGAAGACACCTTAATGCAGTTCCAGTCTTCTTGTATTGTTTTAATTATTTCTTTTAATGATTGGTGGTTTTTTAAGTTAAACTAAAAGTTATTTTTAAAATTTATTATTTATAAATTATTTATGTAATTGATGAATTGAATTGAGATGTTTATCAATGATAAGAGGAGAAAATGAGCAGGGATGCTTGACTCATGCCAAGGCATATCTGTTCGTTCCTCCAAGTTGTCTATATTAATCTAGGTATATATTTAAAAATCTTTGGGGAGATAAACATGGCACTTTACAAATATTATAGCATGAAGCAGCATATTTGTGTGCCCTTTAGCACAAAATACACATTTCCATATCATTTTAAGTATGCTTTCAAGGCAAGAACTATATTGCGAATTCAGAGAAGTGTGAAATGGTGAAGATAAACATATTTGGATCTGTACATTAGTTAAGAATGTGCAAAACAAATTGGTTTGCTTTGAAACAATAAGGAATGCATTATTTATTTTTTTCACATTCCTGGTACAGTCCCAGAGAAGAAAAGGTTTCTTCTGTATGACAGTCTTAACCTGTTTGTTTCACATGTATAAATTGGCTGGAAATGAAGTCTGTTTAGAAAAATATTTCTAGCTTTCCTTCACTTGACTATGGATGCCTAAACCAGGTTTTCTATAGTCCCCTGATTGACGGATTCCTTGCTTCATTCTCATTTAATGTGGGAAAGTAAGATGAAATCACTTTCCTTTCCTTGGCTTTTCCATCAGAACTCTCAATTCTAAAATTCTAAATTTTAGAATTTAGTCAATTCTAAAAATAGAATAGAATAGAATAGAATAGAGTAGAGTAGAATAGAATAGAATAGAATAGAATAGAATAGAATTCTTATTGGCCAAGTGATGGGACACATAAGGAATTTGACTTCGGTGCATAAGCTCTCATTGTACATAAAAGCTATAAGTGATAAATCATAAATAATCACAATTTCACCATTTTGTACTTGTGAACATTTAAAAATAATAACAAAAAGAACAAAGCTATCTATATATTACATAAAACATTCCCATCTACCAAATTATTTCTTTCATGGTGCAAAATAGAGAAAGGATTACCCAGTGTTTATATTCTATCCTAATTCTGCTACTGTTATTATGATGATTATTAGTTACATGACTGAAAGGGGGTGAACCAGTGGTGGTATTCAGCCAGTTCACACTGGTTCGGGTGAACCAGTAGCAAGGATTTAGCGTGGGTTGCTGAACCGGTTGTAAGTTCTGGCTGGCCACTCCCCCGACCCAGTGGCCCAGTCATCGCTGGCTAGCTCATCCTGTCCGCCTGACACTTGCCCCTTAAGGTATTTCTTTCTTTCCCCTCCTGACAATCAGCTGTTAATAGGTCAGCTGTGCCAGGATTCCCCTAGCTGTCTTACTGCTTTGCCCAGGAAGATTACCTGAGACCCAGGAAAGCAAAAGTGGAGGGAGGGGTGCAGCCCCCTCCATTTTTGACTTCCTGAGCCCCAGGGGAATCTTCTGGGAGCAAAAACATTCCCCCGGGAGGCTCCCCTGAGGCCCAGAAGTCCCCAAAATGGAGCAAGGGGGGTGCTGCGCGCCCCCTCCAGGTTCCATTTTTTTTCCTCCCTGAGCCCCAGGAGAGCTTCCTGGAAGCAAAAACACCCCCTAGAGGCTCCCCTGAGGCCCAGAAGGCCCATAAAATAGGTGGGGGATGGCTGCAAAAAAGAAGAAAGCCACGCCCACCAAGCCAGAACCAGTAGTAAAAAGTTTTGAATCCCACCACTTGCATGAACATATCTAACATTTCCGCCCTCGATGTTTTCTACAACAATCACCTTGTTCAGCAGCAGAGAGTAACTCAAAGTCACTCAGCTAGCTTTCATGCTTAAATCTGGACTAGAACTCATAATCATGGCCAGCACCTTCACCACTACACTAAATTAGCTCTTATGTATATAAAAATCTTCTTCCTTTGAGATTGTCCATGCTAATTACTTACTTATTGTAGTGGCTCTGGAAAGTTGTGTACCCTCTGATATAAACATAATCTACATGATCTAGAATTACAGATACTGTAGATTGCTATTAATTCCTTTGTCTTTTTATATCTTAACTTTGTTAATGTTTCTCTCTTCCTACTTTTGCCTCCCTCTTTCTTGTCATTTTTTTGGATAAATGCTATGTTTAATAAATAAACCTCAAGCTACATTTTTGCAATTATGTTGCATGCGTACTTGCTCCAATTCAGATATGGGAATTGACTGGGAGTGTGTCAAGTGCCTGCAGTAATTTTCAGCAGGACGGATAGCAACTACAAATGACCGGAGGGGGGAGAGGCCATTCTAACAGAATAGTCAACTGGATAGAGGTACATTCTCCTTATTTGCAGTAATTATATTCCATCAAGTCACTGCAAACACTGAATTAGCAAATGCTGAAGTATTGCTCCCAGGCAAAATTTAGGGCACTTGTTTGCAATATGAGAATTGAAACAAGAAGACAGAACACCACCTTGTTCGAACTCAGCTGGAATTTTAGCATTGAGCAAGTCATTTTTTGTTGTTGTTGCCATATTATGCATGTCTGTGAATGACCTCAGAAGCACCACAAGTATTGATTTTTGAATTACCAATAATTTTTAGATATAGATTCATATAATAATTAGTTATCAGTGAATGCATTGGCAGACTAATAGAATTATACCCAGAATTGCTGAAGATTCCATATTAATCCATGTAAATCTTTTAAATAAGTATATCTATATAAATTCATTCATTCATTCCAGTCATTGTTTATCCACTGCAGGATGAAGGCCTCTTTTACATGTTTCCAACCAACATTATATATACACACACACATATCACACAGATAGATAGATAGATAGATAGATAGATAGATAGATAGATAGATAGATAGATAGATAGACAGACAGACAGACAGACAGACAGACAGACAGACAGACAGACAGAATCCTGAGAAACAGCAATATCTGAAACATCTGTACTTAATATTTCTATCTATGCTATTTTCTCCACAATAGCCTTGTGAGGTGGTTTGGCTGAGAGAGTGACAAGTCCAAAGTCATTCAAGAACAAAAGAGACTTGGTGTGTTGGGAAGCTGCTAAGTGAGTCTGCCTAGGAAATTGCTAACTTATCTTCCTACCAACTTCAGAAGGCGAAAAGGATCAGCCATCCTTGATGCTATATTAACCAATGGTGAAGATTCATCAATGAAGTGAAAACAGCAGGAAGAACTGGAAGAATTTAACCAAGGAAGTAATGTTGGAACTTTTTAGTTGAAGGGAAATTAAAGTGGAGTGAAGTTAAATATGAATGTAGAACTGTGGGAAAATAGATTTTAATAAATTCAGAATAATGGCAAGGCGGACTCCATGCTTTCTATACTCAAAGGAGGGTGAATGAAAACTGAATCCTGAAAGGAGAAACTGTTGAAATGGAAGAAACTTCTTGGATGAGAAGTCAAAAGTCTTCAAAGAAAACCAGAAAGTTCAGTTGCCTCTTGAAACCAGCACCTTTGGAACATATTGAAATGGGATTATATATAACTTTGAGAAAAGTGAAGGGGAATACAGTAGCATCCTTCAAATGCCTACATAGAAAGCAGCCAAAACCTTTTGTCTTATTCCAGATGGGAGTGATAGAAAAATAGGTTCAGCCTACTCAGTTTAACACACACACCCCCCCCCCCCGGNNNNTTTAAACCCCCCCCCCCCGGTACAAATAGTATAACAGTGGAGCCAAATATCTAGGGGAGAGCTGTCCTTCTTTTCCTTGATGAATGTAAGCAGAAACTAGGAGGAAAGTTGCCATAAATGCTTTAATCTGGGGTGCTGGATTATATAGAGTTTTGGATTCCACAGCTCAAATGTCCCTTTCCAGGTGTAAAGTTCTATGATTTCTAAGAAACAGTATTCAGATTTGAATACATTTGATTAATTGTAAGATGTTTCAAAACTCTTTGTGGTGTTAATTCTTTGGACAAAGCAATTTCCTACATTTCAAACTATCATGGCACAATAAAAGATCTGCTTTAGATTTCCAGGGTTTTGTGTTAATAAATCCAGCAACTGAGGAAAAGAATTGAATCAGTTTCATATGCTGCATCCATTTATACGTGTTAGAAAATATGAGCAATAATCCACTAACAGGATTCATTATGAAAAAAATGTTGGGTGATTTTATCATTTTCTTCAGAAACTTTTGAACAAAAGGAATGATTAATTGGGTGTTGCCACCTTAGACGGTAATGCCTACCTATTTGTTCACAACCTTGCAAACTGAATCTTAAAAGGTTACAATTTCTATAATGCAATTGTGGAGAATATACTCTCATTTATACGAGAGTATATTCATGTATTCATGTTTAGTTTCTGATGAATTGCTGAAATATAGTTAACAGCTATTCTGCTCTGCACAGACACGATCTGAGATTGTATATCCAGCCTCTTCCTTTGAAGAGATCATGGTGGATGATTGATTTTCATCACTAATAGCACAATAGTATGTTTTGCCACCAGATTGTTCTTACTCTTAACTATGTCACCTTTGACAAAAACATATACCTGCAAATTGTGAAACATGCATGCCAAAATCTTCATGCCTGACCTAGAACAATGCTTACTTAACTTCCACCCATTGAAACACTTTCTTTACTTGAGATTCATGTATGACATTTTCATCTTCTGGATCCATAAAAATGGATCTCTCATCACAACTTCAACAACTTCCACCACACACCAACCTCAGCCGAGACTTATCCACAGAACAAGTCCACTTTCTTGAAGTCACCATCAAACTAAACACATAAACACATCATTGCACAGAAACCTACAGATTGCCACGTACACTTCTTCAAAAGCTGAAAAAGCTTCTTGGATGAGAAGCAAAACATCTTCAAAGAAAAAACAGAAAGTCCAGTTGCATTTTGAAAAAAAGCACCTTTGGGACAATGTTAACGGGGAAGCCAGATTCACTTATTAACCATGTTACTAACTTAACAATTGATTCACTTAGCAACTGGGGCAGTGGTGGGATTCAAAAGTTCCTACCACCAGTTCTGTGGCTGTAGCTTGGTGGGCGTGGCTGCAGGGGGGGGGTCACACTACACTTTGTGCACACGTTAAAACAGTAAAAACTAAGCTACTGCACCTCTCAGCTGTTTAGCACAGCAATCTGCTCTGCCACGCCAAACAGCTGAGAGGTTAAAAAGGATCTAGGAACAGGGGTGGTCGAGTGGGCCCCAACTGCAGAGCGTCAGAGACTCAGAGAGAACTGGTTCTCTGCCAGCTGATCTTCGGCGCTAGTGGTATACCAGAATCTAAACTGGGGCAAGAAAGGTCATAAACACTCACTTAACAAATGTCCCACTTAGCAACAGAAATGTTGGGTTTCCACTAAGGTTGTAAGTTGAGGACTCCCTGTACTTATACAAAATCCACCACTCGACCTCTAAAAAAACTTCTATATTTACTTTAGAGTCTCCACATAAAACAATATACAACTCATCCTTGACTTACAATCACTGGTTCAGTGGTTGGTTACATTTGTGACAGTATTGATCGATGGAGGCTTATGATTAGTCTCAGACTTTTGGCCATTGCAATGCCCCTGCAGTCACATGATCGCAAGCTAGGCACTTGGTACCTGGCTTGTGATAATATTATTTCAAGTCCAGGATATAGGATTTAGGTTTCCAATGTTTCCTTCCTGGCTGTAGGCCCCGGTCACATGATTTTTCATATACACCTGCTACAAGCCATGTCAATGAGGAATCCAACAGGAAGTTGGGTGTCATGGTTACATAAGGTCCTTACTTAATGACAGCAATTGATATTTGGTATTGCTATTGTTAAGTGATACAGTTAGACGATGTCATTCTGAAAGCTGCATTGCTTTGTGGTGTCGATTCTTATCCCAGTTGCCATCATATTCCAAGGACTATCTGCAGTTGGCTTTAAACTTTAAGAAACAGCCCAGGCTTTTAGAATATTTCCTTGCTGACCTAACATTTCATGTAGCTTCCAATAAAGGTAAATGAAAATAGTGCCTTTTTTTTCAACAGAAACACATTTCTGAAAGGAGTTCAATAGAAGCATCATTAGGTTAATCAATAACCTTAAAAAGAATAAAGATCTGAGTAAAGATATTCATACTTTCTTGCTGCCTATTGCATTTTTGCAAGTAATCAATGACTCCTGTTACTGTTTGAGTTTGGATAATCATAACACACGTATGTGCAGCATTTGCAAGAAATCATCAGCTGTGCTGCCTGGACAGCTGACAAGTGCTGCGTGCAGATGTGCAGTGTTTGAAAATCCTCTTGTTTCCTGCTTTTTCAACCTCAGCTGTGCCACGCAAAGCAGCTGAGGAGGGAAAAGCAGGGAATAAGGACAGCCTAGAGCCTAGGCAGGCGGGTGGGCCAAACACCGAACTGGTTTGGTATCATCTGCTCTTCGCAGCTACCACTTCTATAGAACTGGCAGAACCAGTGGCATCCCACTCCTGGGTTCATTCATTAAAATCATTATTATTAACCATGGATAAGAAACTTTGTGTCAGTCCACACCACTGGTCTGCAGTTCTTATAATTTCTCTTCTGCATTGCTCCATATCTTCATGGAAACTTTTCAGGCCCTACTGTAAGCTAATGTTCACAAAAATAAAATATTTCAAGATGCCACACAGCAATCTTGCAAACATCTAGCCAAACATGCACACACACACTCACTCATATAAATAGTAAATCATAACAACCCACAGACTGTAGTTTGGAATACATCAGAATGAATGGTCAGGCAAACTATAGCAAATAAATTGGCAGCATTTGAATCACAGCAATCCAGCGGTCTGTAGGCCACTGGCAAGCAGCCTTCATCAAATCCCATTATTCCTTTAAGAGGGATTCAATTTGCTCCTCCTGCTGAAAGCCTGATATTCAAGAAACTTTGGGTGCTGGAATTGTGTAGGAGAAGCCATAGAATCGAAGCCTTAGCCTGCCTGAAAGGGAGACCTGCTTATGGAGAGATTATTATACAGAAATTCTGTTCAATCCAATTGTTTTTCTAAAAGAGGTAGAATACCTCAAGTACTGTTGTAATAATTGGTTCATCCTGAGTTTTTTCATTGGAGGATGATGTTTTGAGGATGACAAATATATGTAATAGCTGGAAGAGAGTCTTCCAAAACCTGGGTGTTAATTTGGAGCCATGATCCAAGATCATACAATTCACTAATATACCTAAAAACACGGTCTGGGAAAATTTGTGTAGTCTCTTGAGCCAATAAAAGGCCCTTACAAGGAATAAAATGAGTCATCTTGGCAAATAAATCAACTACCACAAAAATGAGTGTGTAACCTTGTATAAAGGGAATAAGAGCAATAAAACCTATCAAAACAAATCCCAAGGTCCTGGCAGTAAAGTTCTTCCTTCTTTCTTCAAGTTCATGTTGTTCTCTACAGGATGATAGAATAAGAATTTTGGGAAGGAGATAATCTGCCACAAGGCAGGTCAGGAAGAGATATTTCTGAATACAGTGGTACCTTGTTAGTCATCATTAACTGATTCTGGGAGGCTCCATGAATACCAGAAATGATGAGTACCAAACAATTTTTCCCATAAGGAATAATATAGTGAGTCACAAGGCAGCTGACACCAGCAATTTCAAGCTTGTGCATTGAATACTAAACAAACTATGAGTACCGGGACAAAATTTTCACATCAGAATGCATTGAGTGCCAAATTCAGTTGAATTTCAAAGCAGTTGAGTATCAAGGTACCCCCACAAAAAAATTTCAGATAAATATCTTAAAATTACAGTGGCAAAAGCCAAAGTTTTAACCATGGCTATCACAAAGGTACTCACCGATAAATGAATTACTTTGAGTTTTTAAATGTTTCATGTTTTATTTACTGACTCATTTTATTTGCCAAACTGATTTATCTTATGTTAAGCTTTTTCCTTGTATCTGCATTTTGCTATTCAGATCTTTTGGATGCTATAAATATAACTTCACTATGATAGGACAGAACAAAATAAATAGGATCATAAATGTTTGGATGTTGTGGAAATGTGGAAAGAATAAAAAAGCAAATTACCAATATAATAGAAGTACAATGAGCTTATTGGGCCATAGAGAGGGGACAAATTAAGACTGAACTACAATAGAATAGAATTCTTTATTGGTGAAGTGTGATTGGACACAAAAGGAATTTGTCTTGGTGCAAATGCTCTCAGGGTACATAAATGAAAAGATACATTTGTCAAGAGTCAAGAATCATAAGGTACAACACTTAATAATAGTCATAGGGTACAATAAGCAAACAAATCAGACTAGGAAACAGTCAATAAAAATCGTTAGGATACAAGCAACAAGGTTACAGTCATACATTCATTAGTGGGAGGAGATTGGTGAAAGGAAGAATGGGAGGATTAATAGTAATAGTAATGCAGACTTAGTACATAGTTTGAGAGTGTTGAGGGAATTATTTGTTCAGCAGAGTGGTGGCTTTCGGAAAAAATGGAAAGAAGAGTGAATGGGTTGAGAAGAAAGAGGAGATTGAAAAGCTCTAGTTCTGTGGAGATGATGTGAACCTCAACAAAAAAGAGGTGCAAACTCCAAAGAACAAGAGAATATGAAGACATATGGATGCATGGAAGAAAGGATGATTTGCAAGGACAGAAAATTGTGATGGCATGAAATTAGCTTTAGCTACTTTCTTTCCTTTTTCTCTTTCCTCTTTCTCTTCCTTTTCTTCTTCCTTTTTCCGTTCCTTCCCTTCTCTTTCCTTTCTTTCCATTACTCCTTCCTTCTTTTCTGCATTCTGAACAATGGTTTTTAACTCAAGAGAATAATACAATGGCTATGCATATATGTATACATATTGAAATCCTGTAGTTCTAAATCATACAATAAAAGTAGTAATAGTTATACAGGTGAAACTCAAAAAATTAGAAGATCATGCAAAAGTTCATTTATTTCAGGAATGCAACTTAAAAGGTGAAACTAATATATGAGATAGACTCATTACATGCNTGCAAAAGTTCATTTATTTCAGGAATGCAACTTAAAAGGTGAAACTAATATATGAGATAGACTCATTACATGCAAAGCAAGATATTTCAAGCCATGATGTGTCATAATTGAGATGATTATAGCTTACAGCTCATGAAAATCCCAAATCCACAATTTCAGAAAATTAGAATATTACATGCAAACAAGGATTGTACATAGAACAATACTGGACCTCTGAAAAGTATAAGCATGCATATGTACTCAGTTCCTGATTTGGGGCCCTTTTGCAGCAATTACTGAAAATATGGAGCCGGGGCAGGCAGGTGGGCCCAGCAACTGATCATTGGAGTGAACCAGTTTGCTCCCAGATGATCTTCGGAGCTATCAGTTCAGCCAAACTGGGCCAAACTGGTAGAATCCCACCCCTGATTATAGAGTCATAAAAAGAAAAATAATGGTTAAGCACAGGAATAACACTAGGAAACAAGTTAGACATGAAAACTTTGTTGTTCAACGTGGAAGCAAAATTAATTAATTAATTCCATGGTGAATTTGGAATTCTCCCACATTGAAGATGCTTTTCATTTCCTCTACTCACAACATACTCACAAGGCTACCAATTTGGACTGGTTGAAATTAAAGCCCATGTCACACTGCACCAACGGATGGAAAGAGGATGTAAAACGGAGAAAAACGCTTGCCATCCATTGGTGGTTACGGGATGCATGACCGTTCTGTATCGACTGCGTGCGTGAATTCAGATACTTTCTATCCATACAGCGTCTCAACTTGCGTATTTCATCGCTTAAAAGTTTTGAGCTCACAAAACTTTTTTGAGCGGGATAATTGTCGCCATGTCACGTTCTATACATCTCGATGAAACAATTCAGGGGAAAATACTGTTACATCCATCATCATCTTACACGGTCGCTGTATCTTCTCTGGCATCCGCCTGCGTCATCTGCCGCAATCGGCATCCACTCCAGTGGAAATGGAAAGAGGGAGGAAACGAAACGGATGCGGAACTCTGCCAGCAGGTTAGTAGCGCATGGACATTAAAAGGATTGAAGCAGGATGCCTGCTGATATAAGAAGCATTAAACCCAGAGAAAAAGTTATATAGGGATGTATCTTGGATATTTAGCATGTCTGAGGATCTTAGAGGATGCACGAAGACTTATGGAAAACCGATATTTCCTATAAAAGGGGGAAATCACCTGGTCTCACTTTCCATCAGCAGCCCTGTTTGTGCAGATCTCTTCAGCTTTGCTCTGTCTTGCACATCATCAGTCATCTCCAACATGGATCGTCACACCACTCCTTTTGCTAGCCGCCATCATTCTACAGCAATGCCAAGCCCTCTTCAGGTTTTTCACCTGTTCTAGCGCAGGAAAGGAGGTGTCCAAAATGTGTGGGTCGGAAGATGGATGCGAGAAGAGGCGAGTATGGACTGTATGACAGGTGATGGGAGTGAGGAACGAAGACACTCGTCATTCCAGACTTCATGAGGATGCCACCAGCCATGTTTGACGAAGTTGTGGAGTGGCTGAGACCAGGTGACTAAGGCAAACACCAACTGACAGCCCAGCCTGGACCCTGGGCTGAAGGTGCACGTGACTCTGCGCCACCTGGCTCCAGGACCACATACGGGAACATGCAGTACGTATGGAGGTGCCACCAACAGCATCAGATTGTGGTCGACAAGTGGGCCAGCCATCATCGAGAATACTGGTAGTGAGCTCACTCCAGTGCCCACCACTGAAGAAGGCGTGAAGAAGTTGCAGAACAGTGTATCAGAAGTGGAACTTCCCCACAGTTGGAGCCATAGATGGCAAGCAGTGGCCTGCAAAGCTCCAGCCAACTCAGGGTCCACTTATCACAACAAGCCTTCTTTAGCATCATCCTCTTTGCCATGGTTATGCTGACTACAAGTTCATGTACATCAATTGATTCAGCCAAGATTGGGAGCTTCAGATCCCAGGTCATACAACGATGACCTCAAGGAGGGGCTGGAACGCAACATTATCATGGGCTTCCCTGATCCAGACCCTGCCAATGACACAAGATGTGCCTTACTTCATCATGGGGGATGAGGCTTTCCATCAGAACCTACCTCATGAAGCCTACACTCTCAGATGCCTCACCCGTGAAGAGAGGATCTTCAAACTACAGCTGTCCAGGCAAGCGGATGGGTGGAACGCTTTGGATCCTGGCCACAGGTTCCGGGACTTCTCACCACATGCAGCATTACCCAGAGACTGTGGGGAACATCGTGGAAGCTTCCTGCATCTGCACAATCTCATGCGCACCGGGCTACCCAGTCTTGCAGAACAGGCGTTGTGAAACCACAACAGGCAATGGGGACATGGAGCTGGTGAATGGGGCAAAGACTAAACCTGATAGACCTGTGGATGTTGCCAGGCCAACAGAGCTTCACATGAAGGGGAAGCAGCACAACCTCCTGAAACACTGGTGCAACTCCCCAGCTGGAGCAGTGGAGTGCAAGACAGGATGGTAGATGCTTAATGGATGCTTCCTTGAGCTGTCTCATCACTGATGATTGTGCCATGTATGTGAGTGCCCTACAATGAACAGGCATTAATAAGAGTTGTGTTATGTTGAAATGTGTTGATGAATGATTACATTGTTACTGATACATAATGTTGTGGCACCTGGGAGGGTGGCCATACAGCCACAGCTATTACCCATCCCACAGCTATCCATCCCACATGCTATCCTTATCCACTCCACAAGCATGCAAGAGGCTTAAACATTTCTAAAAAGTTTCACCAAGACTTTATTAGTAAAGAACTAACCAAGTTGTGAAGCAAAAGATAACCTTTTTTATAACAAACTGGTAGACTTTATTAAAACAAGACAAATGATCCAAGATAAGAGTTCCCTAACGAAGATACAAGTCAACAGGATAACAACGCCAGTCTTGGCACTCTTCCTCATCACATCTGAGGCATGCGCCATGTCTCGGGTGAAGGGTCCAGGGACTGTGGAAGGTGGCATGGTGGAGTGCTGGTCTGAGGCACCATTAGGGTGCCTGGCCCGAGAGGACAACAGGGGATGGTTGTGCAGGAAGCTCTCAGAGAGCTGGCTCAGTCCCGTGATATTGAGAGGCACTTCTCAAGACATGGATGTTCAGTCCCAAACTGATGACAGATGTTCTGAGGCCGGTCTTGGCTGTTGGGTGGAGAAGAGAGATGTGTAGTGGGGCTGTCTGGTCTGCGCTGTAGGAGGTGAGGCATGGTGGATGTGTGCATGGTGTGCATTGTGGATCAGTGGCATATGTGGCGATAGTGGCATCTTGTGGCATCGGGTATCGTGCATCAGTGGCATGTGGGTGTGCAATGTATGTGAGTCTGACTGGGAAGGGCGCCTGCTGCGTGCTTGGAACTCCTGGTGCCGCTAGCCTGTTAGGAGAGGGCCTGTGGAAAGCCTTGAAGGGCTGTGACATACCTGGGGTGAGGAGCAGACCTGGACTGGGTCAGAGCAGGTTATCTGGCCTGGAGGGTGGGCAGATCCTCTCCTTCATCACCTGGTACTGGGCTTCGGGCATTTCCATGAGGTCTGGTTCACGTAGGTGAGGAAGGGCTTTCTGTTAGAGGATGGAATCTCGAAGTGTACCAGCTGAGAGAGGAGATCTACCGTGCTCTTGATTGGTGTCCCTGATCTCCCGAGGACAGTGTGGCTCTGTCCCTCTGGTCTGCCTCTCTGCCTGCTTTCTGTGGTGTGGAGCTGTGGTGTGGGTGTGGGTTGGTCTCTAGTGGCAGAGGCTCTCTTGCTCCATCTGCGTCCAGGGGAACCTCCATGTGCTCCGGCATGGGGTGTGCAGCTGTCGGGGGGGGGGGTCTCCATCGTGGGGTGCTCCAAAGATACCTGCCTGGACACAGGAGCTGACTCTTGCCAGAAGAGGACTGGCTGTCTGTGGGCTGCCTGAGAGAGAGAGTTGACAGGGGGCTGCTCCTTGGGGGGATCTCACCCTCCAAGAAGCTGTACTTTGCCATGACATAAGTCTCCCGGTTGGTGAGCTTGACCGCGGCCTGGCCAGACTTCTTCAGGTGCAGCTTCCTGTACCAGGTGTGCATGTGCTTCCACCCAGGAGGACATCCGAAGTGTAGCCGGCTCTCCGCCTTCTCTCTCCAAGCCGCCTGCTTCCGCTTGGTGTCTCGATAGAGCCTGTGTCCCTTCCTCCAGAGGTACTCATTCTCCCTCAGCATTTGAAGCACTCCTCCTTATGTTCCTCTGCAATGGAGTACTGTCTCTCTCCCCTTTTCGCAGGATTGCCTCTTCCTCCTCTGGCAGGGCTTCTCTGGCTTCATCAGCAGGGCTTTTGAGGTTCTAGGGGTGGGTCCACTACACCACACACAGACAGCAGTGGCACACAGAAGCCAGCACACATCAGCACACTCAGCACCACGAGCACCAGCAGTAGCACGGACAGCACAGCAGCACCAGCAGGACCAGCAGCAGCACCAGCAGAGTCAGCACCAGCAGAAGCACCAGGAGCAGGACGCAGCACCAGCAGAAGCATCAGCACCTGCAGAGTCAGTACCAGCAGCAGAAGAGCAACAGCAGCAGCCCAGCAGAAACCAGCAGAAGCAGAGTCAGCGCCAGGGGGTGGGATGGTGGTCCTGTCCTTCTTGCAGGGCTGGCAGGAGTAGGCACAGGCTTCTCTTCTCCATGGCTGTTGGCTGAAGATGTGTCTGGCAGCAGGTCTTTCTCTGAATGGTGACCTGCTTGTGAGGTGCTTCCCTTTATATCCGCGGGGCTGACGCAATGCATTCTCCCGCACGCAAAGTGAACATAGGCATCCGCTAGGCATCCGCTAGGCATCCGTGATGCATCCGCATCATCCGCTTGGCATCCACTTGGCATCCACTCCTTCCACTGCGCGTCCACTTCCGTGTTCTCCCGGAAGCCTGTGGATGTGTCATCCGTTTCTTCCGCTTCCATCCGCTAGGCTTCCGTTGAGCATCTGTTAACATCCTCACTATGTCCTCCCACGTCCGTTCCTTTCCGTTGTTGTCCGTTCTCTTTATGCAAAATTTGGGGACTTTTGACAGAAGATAACATGGATGGAAAATTTGCCGTCGTGTGTCCTTTTTACATACGTTTTGCATCCGTCGGCCGATGTGACCTAGCCTTAAGCTTTGATGACCCCTAGAAATTCTTCCTGTTTAATCATTAAATGAAAGTTGCATTCCAGAGAAACAAGCTTAGGTGCTGGAGAAGAGGAAACACAGACCTTTTAGTGAAGAAAGAGAATAAAATAAGATAAGGAGTCCTTCGTGCTCTCTGTTTCTTTCTTGCAGACATTTCATTACCAAACTGAGTAACATCATCATTAATAGTTTGGTAATGAAATGTCTGCAAGAAAGCTCAGAGAGCACCAAATGCAACACAATTCAACCCTGAGCTACAAATACATTCCCTTCTATTTGTATAAGGTGAGGAAAAGAGAATCAGCTTTGATGAAAAATGCTATTTTTAGGAAGTCTTTCTTTCCTTGCATTTCCATACTACGTTGTTAATTTTATTTTTGTATTTAAAGAGCAAAATCTCTATTCTAAGGAAGATTTACCACCCCAAAGAAAAGAAAATGAAGAACTCTCAAAGGCAGATCCAACTTGTCCCACATCCTGATCTGAGTTGGAATAGACAAGTTCAATAATATTTACTGCACTTCTTGCTAAAGCACTAAAAAGCATACAGCGAAACACATGAAAAGAGTTTTGTTGTGTTGTTGTTGCAGCTGTATATTGCAGTTCCTCTTGAAGAAGAATTACACCTCAGAATGTGAAGCTGAGCAATACATTATTACAACTTTTTTTTCAAAGAGGTGTGTGGTTTTACAAAGGGTTGCTGTGCACACCATCAAACGGGGGATGCTCCTACAATGATGGTATTGTCTCTTTCCTGCTATTATTCAGAAGGAAATCACTTGGATAATACTTGGACAAGAAGGCATTTATTGGGATAGGATTTAGAAGATTCTCGTTAGAAATTATGTTTTCCACTCTACTTTGAGTTCACCAGCATACCCACTGTTGTCTCTGAAAATAAAATGTCTGGGTCAGGAAAGCAGCAATAGCCTCCAACTTCTGTTTTTCACATCTGGAAGAGATTCTGCTTGTGACCTTTTCATTAGCACAATAAAGCAACTGCTTTTCAATCTATTATTAAAAAGCAAATGTAATCAGATATCTCATCCATCTTGGATGCAAATAAACACAGTTCAATCAATAACAGCAATTCATTTATTTTTCATCTCGGAGAAACACTTTACTTTTGATTTCTGTACTTTGGGAATTCAAAAGTGTCTGCAGTGGGAAAGAATTTGAAAGATCTCTCATGGAGTTGTTTCTACCCTTACTTCTATTGAAAATAACTGAACTCAACACTTAACAAATTAAAAATATATTTTATATTTGTTTCTTTTTTTTTTCCTGCAGGATAGGGCTCCCAAACTTCTAGTTGCTTTCCCCAGCTCTGAGGATATCACCTTCTTACTTATGGATAATAATATAGTATTGTTTTACTTTTTTTCTTTGTAAAGTACAAAGCTATTGCAAGGTATTTTATAACATTATTTTTATAGGAATGATATAGTCTACATGCACGAGATACATTTATCTAAAGACTTCTCATATCAGATCACTTTGTTTTCTCTCAGTTTTGGGGAAGTGTTTTGGAAGATGTAAGTTAATGCTAAATATAATTACATCCAATGGTTTCTATTCATGGAGAGATCAAGACTGCTAAGTACCACTGTATTCATGTGTCTTGTACTAGAATAGTTCCTAGAATCATTGAAGCTTAGAGGACAAAAAAAGGCTAACTTCCCTGGCAAATATAACTGATTTTGAAGGAGGTGATATGTGTGTCCCAGATTTAAAAGAAATGCAGTAGAAATGCAGATCAACTTTCTTTTCAGTCTGCCTTAGCACCATGGTGTTGTTAGCATCTGAGCATCAAGGGACCATTGTGCATCGCCTGCAGTTGCCTTTTTATGATTATTACAATGAAGATTTATTTTCTTTTATTCTCGCTCTTCTTCTCAATGGCACTGCCTTTTAATGGGTATCCGCTGAAGCCTTCAACTTTTGACAAGGGTATTTATTACTCCCAATATCGGGGTATTTCTGCTTTTCTATCCATTTATGACTTTCATAAAATAGCTGCCAGAATGCTGAAATCAGTTTAGGAAATAAACAAACGATAAGTGATCTCCCAGGATGGGAGGTTCTTAGGTAGGAAGATTGGGAAAGTTAAAATTGGTTGTGTCAGGTTTTAATGCCATAGCATCTGGGCCATTTCAGTGGGTTATTTTGCCAAGAGGCACAACATGATCACAAATATGAGGTGCTGGTAGTTTCCATCTTACACTGTTAGAAATCAGACACGGTTGTATCATTAAGCAATAGGGATTCATGGAGTAAGTTATGCTGAACACTAGAGGCATGGGACTTAGTGGCAGCACTCCACTTGCCACCAAATTATTTTGAACAAGCCTCGATCTCAATTGTTCTCTGCATTTGGCTCTGCAACCAAACAAAACTGACAAAGACTGTTACATATTAGCATACTCCAAATACTCTGTTCCCATTGGTCCACAAATACTCAAATCGGATTGGTGTTCTATTCGACAGTGATTGGTCAAAAATAACTAGTTTATGATTGGCTGCCTCAGTGGTGGGAGAATCAAGGAGCTGTCATTGGCCGCGAGCCGCAAGCAGCCTCTCTATAAAAAAGGGCTGCCGCGGCTCCTGACTCAGACGGAATCCAGCAACTAATAAAAGAGCTGGTCTCGTGTCTCATTCTTCGCGAACACAACACTGGCAACGAGGGTGGGATTCTGAGACAAGGAGACCAGTTGAGCAAGTGGCAATGAGAACCGAGGAGACAAAATGGCCGGAACCAACTCGCCACCCACATCATTCAATCCAGCGATGGAGGACTGGGAATCGTACATTGACAGATTCCTCATGTGCCTCGAGAGCAATGACTTACAAGGAATCTCCGACAACAGAAAGAGAGCCGTGTTCCTGACAGACTGTGGTCCCACAGTGTTCAAGATAGCCAAGGCTTTGGCCAAACCGGAGGACGTAAAACAAATGACCTGGCCAGATTTGGAAAAATTGCTGAAGGCTCATTATGCACTGACTGTCTCCAGCCTTATTCGGAGACATGAGTTCTACAAACGGGACCAGAGAGAAGGTGAGAGTATTGCAGACTTTGT